>JANHFT010004794.1:62773-82920 GCA_032467955.1 Pseudoxenodon macrops
TCCCCCAGTTCAAGCTTTCAGCTTTATTTTTTTTCTTCTTGGCTGTTGTACCCATTTCCTTCTTTCCTTCCTTCCTTCCTTCCTTCCTTCCTTCCTCCCTCCCTCCCTCCCTCTTATTCTCATGCTTTCATGCTTTCTTGCTTTCCTTTTTTCTTCTTCTTTCTTTCCATATGTATATGGCCAACAAATCTTCCAAAGCACTGTGGGTAGTGAGCAGTACTACTACTACTATTGAGAGTATAGCCGGATACAATAGCTTTTCAAAATAGCTTTTCAAATTGGATGTATGTTTTGTCAATATTTTTCAAGGGAAATAAATTCCCCAACAATTTCTCAAAAACTGCACTCCTTCATATCAGGGACACCAATCCCTCATAAAGTCTTTCTGTGGCATTGAATTCAATGTTAGATAGACAGTTGTATATAAAAAGGCAGAACATTCACCTGCACATTTTTGTACCTGCTTTATAGTTTAGGAAATGCAAGGATACCTCACTGCACTGAGGGGGGACAGCTTACTACTACTGTTTTCTTTGGGGGAGGAATTAGAAGCTTCTCTTATTCTCTAGCTGTTAATTCAGGCTCATCTCAAACAAATTGCTGAATTTCTTACCATATGGACACATTTGATAACAAAATCTCCCTCATATTTCTGGCAAAACTATGTGGGAAAACATTAAGATACCTTTGCACATCAATCTAATGTTCATTCCAGAATTATGTGACTAAACCAATTAATTTTCTAAATATCTGCAGGGCTTTGAAGACAATGTTTTATTCAAAGGCAAAAGCTGGCATCCTACCAGACCATGAAATAAACAAAAAATGTTATGGAATTGCAAAAGAGGACTGTTTTCTTTGTGAATAAGGTAAAAAGGAAGTTTGTCCCACTTTCCCCAAAAAGAGATGCCTTATTGAAATTGTAATGGCAAAACAACTCCTGGGGAAAACCAACAATTGGGTTTAAACAATCATTTTATTCATTCATAGGTTACAATGTCCAGGCAAGCCCTGAGCTAAATTTGTAATTTTACGCAGATGATATATATAAATTTAACCCAGGGCACCTTAAACACAAATACACATCTGTAAAGAAACACACATAGATTATATCTGATTAGGATTCAGAGTAGCATAATGGAAAACTAGATATTCTTTATGTGTAGCAACATAACAGGAATATTCGTGAACAACAATATGTTAGCTTTGATACACAACTTGTATGAAAGATTTAATTGTTTTAACAGGTTGTACCATACGTTCCTGCAGAAATAAAAGAAATACATAATAGTGTATATTGTTGAATCTTCTGTTTCTAAGGTTCTAATAGTCATTCCAGGCATAGTTCTCCTTTATAAAAATCATCAGGAGATGTTATATAATGTATAATAAAGAAAGATGTACCAGTATAATACTGCATTAATAAGAATAAAGATATTATTTCATTATTCGGTCACATAATTCAGACTGAATCGTGTTCCAGCTCTTCACAAAATGTATCTTAAGTTTTTGCTGAACTACTAAAAGTATAAATGCAAACAGCCATAGTTTTCAGACTATTTGCATTAAAATATGATGGGCAATTTATGGGATAACTTTGGTTTTCAGCCCAGATAAAGTGGTCCAGCTACTTAACAGAATAACTGAGTTGGAAGGGACATTAGAGGTCTTCTAGTCCAACCTCCTCCTCAAGCAGGAGACTATTCTGGACAAATGCCTGTCCAACATCATCTTAAAAATCTCCAGTGATGGAAATCCACAACTTCTGGAGTCAAGCTGTTCCACTGATTGTTCTCATTGTCATGAAATTTATTTTTGTCCTTCTTTTTTTTGGCAGCAAAAATCTAATGTCCTCAATCTAGTATATATACAAATATTAAGCAAGGCTGCAATTTATCTAATCCACTGAGCTGCATATCAACATCAGCATTGTGGCCTGGGAAATATTTAATTCCACTCCTTTTTCAGTTCTCAGAGAGAGCAAACAAAGGGATATTTGTTGAAACACAGGAGGGCTGCTATGAATATCTTCTGGGCTTTATTCGTGTTATTCACAATTTGTGCCAGCCTGACCTATTAAGAAATGATCATACATTTACCAAACTAGATACTTTCTATGTGTGCTCTAATGGTATAATAATAGTTCCTGATAAATGTATAACACAATGCATAGTGTAAACAGAACATCTATATATGTTAGAATTTTTATATGCTTCAATCACATGCTGTTGCTTTAGAGTGAAACTAAGCATAAACCTGTTCAATGTGCCTCAGTATTTACCTTCATACTACTTTTGTCAAACATTGTGATATAGTCGTTGTGGCCAGTACATGCATTTCACTATACATACAAAAAGTATTTTGGAATTAATGACTATGAAACTGCTACAGTTCCTAAAATAACTACCCTTAGTGATTTGATACAATCAAACCTGATATTATTCCTTTCCTTCTCCACCCCCCAAGATACGTAATCCATTAGGGTGGAGATAAGGTACCAAGATAGACAGGAATGACTGTGATTTGCAGTTCTGTCTGAAGTCCCCGAAGAATGTAGCTCAGGCTTTATAAAATAAAAGCTAATAAGAATAATAGTAATATTGCTTTCTCTGCAGCCTGCAGAAAACAAGGGAATTGATAAATAAAGGCCATCAATGTCTCCTGGCACCGCCAGCCTACTGCCTCCCACTGCCTGCATTCTCCTCCTTCTGCTCCAAATTGTTTTGAAAACATTGCATCTCCCATGCCTATTTCATTTTTGCAATGAAGTCATCAAACATGATGACAGGGACTTTCCAAGAATGAAATCAATCAGTAGCTTTCCGGTTTTGCTTTTTCTACTTAGTGAGGAAATAGGTGAATAAATTCTAAATGAGACAAAGAGATGGTGGAATGGGCACCAGCAGGCTTTGTAGAACAAAAAGCAGGGAAAGAAAAGGCCAAATAACACACATACACACCCGAGGTAGGAGCTTGTTTCAAAGCATTCCTTCCATAAGCCATTTGAAAGCAAAAGCCAGACCCAACATTTCCCAAATGTACAAAAAGAATTCCAATCTCTTTGCTGAATTTGGTCTTGTAAATACGTACATGAAAAAAACAAAAACAAAACAACAAAGCGCCAATGCTGAAATGAGATTGTGACTAATCCAGCCATTTTCTGCAAGTGAGAACATAATCGGAGTCAATTTGGCCATTCTTTCCCAAAGCAAAATGTTTGGGACTGATTCTGCATATTAAATATTTTTTGTTTCAGGTAGAATTGAAAAATTCATTCTTTCACTGTTCCTTGATTGATTTATATTATGTCTTTCTGCAAGGAACTGAGACTCTAGCTCCTGCTCCAAGTCCTATTTTCCATACAACAACCTTATAAAATGTGAGATACTGTCTAGCCCAGAATCATCCCATAAACTTCACATCTGGGCTGAACATACCTTGTCTCAGGTCCCAAAATAGCAACTTCTGGTAAGATGTATCATCCTCATTAGATATCTATTGCTATCTATTACCAGAAAGTATGTAAACCTGAAATATACTCCATTAGATGTCACAGTCTTCATTCAGGTAGAACATCTATGCCTTCTACTAGTTCAATAGCAAACTGGGAGTCAGCGCAATGCCTTCAGATCAAGTATAATGTACTTGTTAGACATTGCATTCCAGGAAACCACTCTCAGCATTTTGCTTTAACTGCAGCCATTTGGAAAACCTCATCTATAGTGCCTTGTATAATACAGTGCAGTAACCCACTCCTGAGATTAGTAATTCATACATTTTTTGAACCAGATTATCCATACGATGGTCACTGCTGGTAAATTAGTTAGAGATAGAATGAAGGCACTTTCCTAAATGGACTGCTTGTACCTCTATCAATGGTGATAGCTTTAGAAACTTTCCATCATACATGTCAGATCTTTCAAGAAGAATATAACAGCACCCATAGTACCTAGTTTTTAGAATACTTGGATTCTTTATCTAGTCAACCACCTGATATAGTGTCCATATGTAGCTTTTCAGTTTCATTTAATACAGAAAAATAGATCTGGGCATTATTATTATATTACTATTTCCAATAGCTTCTGAGGCAGAATGGAATCTTGCAAAACTCAACAGTTTAACTAAAGTATGGCCATTTTATACTGTGTTCTCAATTTAATTCTCCAAAGGTGTGTGTGTGTGTGTCCCTCCACTCTACAGAGTTGGAACAGAAAGATTCAATGATCAATAACATTAAAAGCTGCTAAGAGTTCAAGAAGAACTTTTCCCTGAGTTTTGTTTATTCCCTGAGTAATGTTCACATTTTTGTAAGGTAAGGGTAAAGGTTTCTCCTCCCCTTAGAATTTCTGATTCTAGGGTGCTTATCTCTTTAGCCAAAGGAGCCAACATTGTCTGAAGACATTTCTATGACCATGTGGCCAGGCAGGAATATATACCGAGCCACATGGAACACTGTTACCTACCTATTCACTATTCACATTTTGAACTGCTAGGTTCAATCTGCTAAGTTCCTATCCATATCTCTAGGTCCCAATTTTAAACTGATTCTACAAAATCAAATGGGATAGGACATTGGATGTGCATTTAAATTTGCATTAAATGTAAAACTTGGGTCAGCATGGAGATAATATTTCAAAATTCCTTGTAACTAACTATTACAATAACAAAGCACAACACAATACAATTGCTATATACTGTAAATGATAAGGGCACTTGCTTTAAAAATGGGTGATTTATATTGTATTCTTGGTCAAAACCTGACTAAATTGTACCCTTCAATATGTGTGCATCTTGTCAGGAGGAACCACTTCAGACTATGTGTGTCTGTTAAATAGATTGTTCAAGGCATTATACAATTTTCTTTGTTTTGAGGAACTGAGGCCTTTATTGATGTGTTATGAAACACTAGAATGTGACAAGTGCTGCAGGTAATAAGTTTGTCCTTCCAGTCTTCAACTCAGAATCAATATGCGTATGTGGAGGTGGCAGCTGGTACTTCTTGGCTTCAGGGGAAAAGTTAGGATTAATGAAGAAACTTAATTTTAATAACATGTGTGGTTGATTTGCAAGACATGTAAACAAAAGCTGAGGTTCTGACTGAAAATTTGTACTTGACATAATCAAATTGTTCCACTTCAGAGAGAAAAATGTATTCTTTTTGGGGAAAATGCATACACATTTTTTATGGAGCAGATTTGTTTTTATTCAATTTCATGAATAAATCAGTCTGCTCCAGTGTGCTGGCAAACAAACTATGCAGATAAAAGGGATGATGCGAACAGCTGCAATGTTATAACCTATGGCTTTGTACAAACACGCAATGCCTAGTATCACCAGAGACAATGTGCATGCCTTTATGACTGCAGTAAAATAGTAGGGCAAAAAGAAGCATGGAAGAAGCAGACAGAGAATCTCACTAGTCTGCCTATCAGTATTCTGATTTTTTTTATTATCACATGACAGATGTACAGAAACAGATGTACAGAATTAAAGATTCAGCAATTTAAGAATCTCATTTCTTTAATGTATTAAAACACATACTTTTCTAATGCTTAAAAAATGATTATATGTTTGAAAATATCCAGACAGTGTGTGATAAAAAGATAAGAAGCAGAAGGTTCTAATCGGGATTGTTAGACATTATGAAGACTTTTTAACTCTGTCTTAGTCTTTGTATATTCTTGAATATCAGTGATACTGTGGTTACAAAATAAAGGAGGTTCCATATAGAAACATTGCTCAAGAAATGTTTAGAAGCTAAATCAGAATCTACCCAAACATTTCATAATAGATTTCTCTACAGAGTTCTATAATGTACCTCAATGGAAAAAAAATACATGCAGATAGATTTTGTTAGTGATTTTCTTGCTTAGCAATTATTCATAGTTACAATGGGGATTAAAAAAATAGCTTCATGGCTAATACAGTATTTACAATCTTTGAAAGCAAAAAAAACAACAACCCCAAAACAAAAACAAAACAAAACTGAAGAGCATTGAGTACAGTTTTTGTATCACTTACCAAGCACTTCACTTAATGATCCAGCAGCCAGTCCCAATTATAGTCATGAAGAAGTACTTTAAAATATGTTCATCATAGTAGAGTCTTTTTAAAAAGTTTGCACTGAAATTCTGTTTTTCACATGCAACTTTCCAAAATATGAACTCGTCTGAAAATGAATTCCTCAAACTGGATTCTTATTGTAAATATTTCTGAATGAAAATGGATGGAGTTTAGCAGATTCCTTTTGTTGCTGCTTGGCAATACTACAGGTAAAGTCTATTTTGATGGATCATGCTAATTTGCTTGAATTGAAAATCCTATCTAGTAGGTTTTTAAGCAAAATAGTATTTTTGATAATAACACAGTAGTGTTATTTGCAATACATGCAAAATGTTGCTGTATTGTCACTGAAGTTAAACACTTTTCATAACATATCTGAAGAAATACAAATTCATGCTTGGCAGTACTGAAGACCAATTCTTCAATAAGATAATGTTAAATTACTTTTTTTTAAAATCATGTTTAGTCTATGCATCCCTCTCACATACATGAACATAAAAATAATAACCAGAACAATAGAAATTTTAGAGAATTTTGAATCTCTCTTTCTCTCCCTTGTAATCTTATACGTAATCTCAATGTATGCGTATTTAATCATTTATAGAATGGAATGGAACAAAATTCATTATGGTCAAAGGCAGGTTCAAAATCACTTGTAACAATAGTAACTAATTCTACAAAGTTGCTTTATATCCAGTCATGCTACCATCTCATTTTACCCCATATTTCTCTATATTACAGCAAAACCTGAATGGCAGCGAACGGTTTTCAGGCAAGCTCTTTTCCAGCTATACGAAAAGTTATCATGGATTGAAAGTAGAACAGGACTCTTATTTTTCCATTGAGTTATGTCCTATAATTTGTCCATAATATCAGCACATTATTTCCTCTAATTAGTGATCTTTTCCATGATTATCTTTGCTCATGAAAACAAGCATGAAAATGGGATAGAGATTAGATAAATTGGCACAGAATACATAGTCTATAATATCAGGATATATTTGTTTTCCAGTGTGGTGAAATAGATTTCATAGTTTTGATCTGCTTCTTTTTATTACCACATCTTTTCAGTGCCTGAGTATGAATATATACCGTATATGAGGTGAAAAGGAAATAAATAACTTATTAAAGCATAGTTTAATGCCTTTTACAATTCATCCACTATTATATTGGAAATTTAAACACACAACAGAAAGTTGCCCCTGCAGCAATGTTGTGTTTCTTAATTTTGCTAAGTGATTTTGTTCAGTTCCAGTAAAACTTTAAAAGCCGTTAGGTCTCCCACTTTTTGTTTCTGAATTCTGCAAAATTAATTTGGCAGATCTCAGCTACCACCAGTAATCCCTCATCTCTAAAGAAATACAGGTTCTCCTTAAGCATTTTCGACTTGACCTATTCCTTTTTCTGCTTATGAAAAACAAGGTCAGTGTGTTGGCTTTGAGTGACAGTAGCACCGTGGTAGCTGTTTTCTTAGTGCCCTTGGTGAAAAATTCTTTTCAAGAGAAATGATGAGATCCTCCAAAACAGAATCTATAGAAGACAAATGGACAGGTAACTCACAGAGTCAAGTATGATGAATCTGAGGAGATTTCTCAGCTCAGAAATTGAATACAAATATATTTACCTTTGGAGAAGGTGACAGACACAATGCATATATTTGCTTTTTCTCTTTTGGGAAAGAGATAATTAGTGTAATCAGCAGTTACTTCAGAAGCCACTTGCAGTAGAAGATTGTGAAAAGTTTTATTTTATTCCCTGTCCTTTTTGAAGAGCTGCTTATGAGCAAATATCTAAAGAAGTTTTGTTTTCCTTTGAACACTTCCCTGGGAATTTGATTTGCTTTATACTGGCCTCGGAGAGTAACAAATTAGAGCTTGAAAGTAGACTTGCATTATATGCTAATTTTGTTTACATTTGGTGCAATGTTGATTTGCTCTGGTTCTTTGTAGCAGTAAACTACAATTTTGTAATTCTTGCAGCTCATTATATAAAATAGAGAAAATAGTCTGCTTGTCTAATACGTAAGCTTACAGCTGTTACAGACTTTCTGTATTTTAAAGAGGTTTGGACATGAAGCGTGTCCCCTTGTGAGTGTGACTTCCAAGTTAACATAGGAAAAAGGATAATCTCTTCACAAATCCATCAGTTTCAGCCAGCAAAACTATTTCAGATAATTAATTCCAAGTAGCAGTAGCTTTCAAAGGCAGTGGCAAACTGATGAGCTTTGTTTGATAGCCACGTGGGTTAATTTAATTTATTCTATCAATGTGTTAAGACAGCAGTTACTCTATTAGTCTGGCACTTTAGCTCTTTATATGCTGCATATTCTGCATATTTTATAGCAGTTCACTTTTTATCATTGATAGAAATAAAGATATATGCTACTGCATGAAGATATTATATACATGCAATATTTTATGTAATAATTTTAGCAGATGCATTTTGATAAGTGTGTATGTAAACCAGGTACTTATAAGCTTTTTTTAAGGAAAAAAAAATCTTAAACTGTTATGGACAACGTTTTAATAGATTTTGTCCATTACGTCAAGCTCCATATTTTGGCGAATGTGAGTAATAAAATTGTCAGATGCAAATTTCTAGAAATATTACTGCTATATGTCTATTATCTCAGCTATTCTTTATGTGATCCATCCAGTGGCATAAGCATTGGCTGTGTACTATAACTATGTTATTATTTACATACAATTCCTATTATTATTTCTCTTTTACAAAATATCCTAAAGATAAATATCCAACTTTCCATTACAAGAAAATCATTTAAACCAGACATATGCCACATAGTTTCTATTGGTAGCTACATTCCAAAAAAAGAATACAGTGTAGAACAAAGAAGAGGCTGATGTTGGAACCTTAATAAAATGTAGATCTCTTTTTATTTATTTGATTAAAACAGTTTGATTGTTTCCAATGAGTTTTTATTTTCTTATTCTCTGGTATTAAAAGCTTCACATTAGTAGCCACATTTGAAGGAGCTCTGGGGTTTCAGTGATGGCTTTCATTGCTTACATCATTGTACATCCCCATTTTAGCCAAACTGTCAAATTTTAGCTAAATTTGACTATTAGTCTCATCGTCCAAATGACTATGTTCAACCATTTGGAGGTTTAAGTATATCTAATCCTCTGTTGAATGTTGCCATTAAGATTTAATTGGCATCAATCCCATCAACATACTGGTTTATGAAATATAATTGTTTTAACATATTACAATCATCATACTACAGCTCCTGAATAATCAATCCTACACTGTTTTTAGGATTGGCTAAGAACTTCACACACATGGACCTGCTTTCTATCTGGTCTGAAGGAACTTTAAAGAATAGATGGGATACGTAATCTTGGCCTGAGACTACATGATCAACGTCAGAAAAGGATACCCCTTTGGGGAGGCACTTTGTGAACTGTTGGTCTTGAAAAACATACATAATATTTCATACTTTTTTATTTTATCTATTAGAAATTAAGATTGCATTATACCTGAAATGCAGAAACCATATTTTGAAACAAGGCAGCTAGGATATCTCTTCTTTTTTTTTGCTTAGTATGAACCATATATTTAATTAGGTAATTATAATTATATTGAAATTACATGGGAACTCCAGCATATGTCATTGTCTTCATTATAAACTTATAGATAGGAAGCCATAATATTGACAGAACCTGCTGAAACAGGCTGACCCCAGCTTGGCAAAGAAGTTTGACAAAACTGTATTCTCTCCTCTTTATTATTCAATACATATGCTGAATACATATTAAGGGAAGCTGAGCATGGTTTTAAAACGGGGGGGAGGTCAATAAACTATGCTATAGTAATGGCACAATCCTAATAGTCAAAAAATGCAAAGGATCTGCAAAAAAGTCAAAATACTTAGTGAAAAAATAGGAATTAAATTAGATATAAAGAAGACCATACTAACAACAACAGGTCTAACAACCAGTTTTAGAATTGACCTCAAAGTGGTGGATAATGACTGTCTTTTAGGATCAACCATTAACAGTAAAAGAATAAGCACTCAAGCAATTGATAGACCACGAAGACCTTAATGGTAGAAGAGATAATCAGATGCCATGATGTTTCCATTTCTAGAACACTCAGGCTAGTCATGGTATTTCTTATGACACACTATGGAAGCAAAAGTTGGACTTTAAAAAGCAGGATATGATGTTTACAGATACTTTTTGAAATTTGAGGTTGGAGAAGATTCATGAGAATACTATGGACAGCCAAAAAAGAAAGAAAGAAAAGAAACCAGTCGATCATTGAACAAATCAAACCAGAATTTTCACTCAAGAAACAACTAACTAGACTCAAATTATCCCATCTTCACACATTGTGCAAACACACAGCACTCTGGAAAAGGCTCTACTGCTGTGAAAGGTGGAAGAAAAGAAAAGTGGATGACCAGCAACAAGGTGGATGGACTCAATTACTGTAGCAATGAGTCCACCATTGGAAGACTTGAAAGAACAGTATAGGGATAGATGGTTGCGGAAGAAAATCTATGTTGTTGCCAGAAGAAGAAAACAATCTTAATCAATCAATTCCAATGGACTTTAGTTATATTAATTTCAATAGATACATTTAGTGACTGGAATTGGTGGAGTAAGATAATATTCCTAAAATTGAAAACATAAGTAATACTGTTAAAGGCATGAAAATATAAAATATGGAAACTATTCAATAATTCTCAGATATTTCCAATTGTTTATATCTAAACTTTCATGATGAAGAAGACTATACATTTTTAATTGCTTAGAAACAAAATAATTTATAAAGAATTGGAGATTTTCAGCAAACAGGCAAGCATTTTTAATAAATAGTTTGAAAATTGGTATACTATACTGCAATTCATTTTCTTTTGATTTTGCTGATGTTTTGGTTTCAATGTCAACATCAATATAAATATCGACAACTTGAAGCTGTGTATTTCAAAATATACTTAAAGACTAAAAAATCCTCTAAAAACTGGATTCTAATTACTTTTATTAAGGTGCATATTATCATTTTTATTTAATCTCTATATCTGTATAGTTACTGTTGATTGCAAGTTTGATCCAGGTTTAATCCTATTTATCCAATAGGCAGTCAAAGGCACCTTCCACTAAATACAATTTATCATTTCATCCTATATCATATCTGAAATGTTTTAAATTATTTAGGGCAACTATAGTTTTTTTTTAAAGCAAAAATAATTTCTGTTGCTTTAATAAAAAAAAAAGTGGTAAATTCAGAGTTACAGAAGCACTATACATTGTGAAAGACATTTTTTGGCAATAAATAATATTTGAGCAGAAATAAAACTATGATCCTCAATATGAGAACTAAGGCATTACCAGCATGTTCTATTGCTTATGATGTGACGGAACAATATACAATATCCAACTGCCTATATGAACAGTCATTTTGATATGACTTTCTGAAGCATGGCCAGTAAAAGCTTTGTGTCTCTTTTGTCTTAAAAAATGTCAGCATTTTTTCAGTAACACTGTTACAAAGTACAAATGCGGGGGTGGGGGATGGGTATATTGGAGAACCTAGAAGTTATTGCCCAATCTGCCATACAGCCAATATATTCGATTTCTCTCTATCAGTTTCTCTGTCTCCCCATCTCTCTTTTTGCAGAATGAGCTTTGGTAAAGTGCAAATTTTCTCCAATTACTTCATTAAAATTATTCAGCAGATGGTATTCTAATTTATTATTGGCTATCTGTGCTGATTTTAAGCAGGTCACTAATATGAGTACTTGAGACTTAACAATCTGAGCAGTGTCAATTAGTTGACATTAACCACATAAGGCTATGCAGTAATTTTCTTCTGCCAAGTTCACTTGATCGATGTGTATATTTAAGTCCTTGGTTAAAATATGCCTATTCTTGGCATGGGGCCTTGACAAATGGTCATGCAGTAGGAAAACACAGGAGTAATGAATCTACAAGAGGCTTAAGCATGCTCTCAATATTACTCAAGTGAGTAATTCATCTGCATTCAGTGAGGTTGATCTTAGAGATTTCACTGAGTTATGGATTCTGTAGCTACAGAAGACCTTTTGAGGCATTTGAAGTACCTTCTACACATGAGGAAATGGAGCTCAGACATGGTAGATTATGTTGTGCACGTCAAATACAGATATTTGATTTGATTATTCCATTGCTCCATCCCATCATCTTTCATATATATACATAACAATTGTCGATCAGTGAAGACTTTCTAAGTGATTTAGAACTCTAGTTTTCCAGGATTCCAAATCACGCAGAGAAAATACAGGAAACTAATTGGTGTGTTTGTGTGTGTATACACACACAATAGATATAGATATAGATGATATAGATATAAATATAGATATATAGTCACATTCCACATGTCACCACCATATATGCATGAGTATATAAAGACATAAATACATAAAGGCTGGAGTAGCATTTTTGAATTTACCTTTGCTCTCCTTCCTCCTGAAAGTACAGGTAGCTGAAGTTTTAATTGACCCCCTTCCTTCAAAAATCTACTGATGACTTGATTTGAAAGTTGTGATAGACATATCACCTAGGGCAGGGGCCAGCAACTTTAAACACTCAAAGAGCCATTTGGACCCATTTTCCACAGAAAACAAAACACCGGGAGCAACAAAACCTGGGTGGGCATAGCCAACTCGACATCACACACTCCCACCCAGTCACATGACCCTCCTTCACATCCTTATTCCTTCCATCCTCTCTCCTCTGATTTTACCTTCCTTCTTTCCTTCCTGATTTCATCTTCCTTCCTTCCCCCTCCTGATTTTACCTACCGTCTCCCCTCCTCTAATTCCTTCCTACCTCCATCTTCTTTCTCTCCCTTCCTTTGTTAAATAAATAAATATTGCTTTCTGAGTTCTACTAGTTGTGTTGCTGAACCAACAGGAACAAGATAGTACCAACTCTGTCAAATCTCAAATGAAGGGCAGAAATCATAGAGAGAGATTATCCTCTTTGTCCCTCACCTCCGCTTGTCCCCTTCGTGTCAGATGAGGAAGGAAGGGAATGGGAAGGAGGAGCTGCCACTGCCGGATGCAAAGAGGAAAGAGCTTTGGCATCCCCCTGCGTAGCCTGGCCAGCCCCGGGCTGCACAGGGGGGCCTGGCCTGCGTAGCCTGGCCTGAGAGCTGGAGCTCTTCCCTCCCTGAATCTGGTGGTGGCAGCTGCTCATCTCTGTTCTCCTCCTTCCTGAGCTGAGCTGACATGAAGGGGACCGCAGCTGGTGCTGAGCTACCTATGAAGGACACAGAATCACAAAAAGCAGCCAGTCATAGGCAGTGCGGAAAAAATGCTAGGAGTTCTTCAGCTGCGCGGCTCTGCGGAGAGGCTTGTGCCTTCTCATGGCAGAGAGCATGTCACACCACCGGGTTGCCAGGGAGCTTCCAAAGAGGGGTCAAAGAGCTCTGGGGGCGCAGTTTGCTCACATCGAATCTAGGATCATGTGATCACATTTTGGGTGCTTGGCAACTGGTTCATGTTAATGTCATTTTTCAGCATCTTGAAATCAAATGACCACAGTTTTGATTTATTTGATAATAACCATGATGACTCATGATAATAATTCTCAGCTCAATTATGGGCATAAATTGAGATCTGACTATAGTAATACTAAAATTATACAAAAATGCAATTTTTTAATCTAACACATAGCTCTTGGAAATTACGAAGTACAATACATAAAATATACAGATTAGACTGTTTTGATCGTAAAATCATAGAACATATGTGATTAAAGAGACCTTATATGACATTTAGTCCAACCCATTGCTCAGTATGACAATCCATAAAACATCTGAAACAGTTGATTAGTCATCTTGAGTCCCCACAGTTGATGGAAACCCAATAATGGAAAGTCTTTTCCTTTATTAAAAGGCCTTACTATCAGGACATTTAACCTAATATTCAGTGTAAGTCTCATTTCATGTCTCTTTATTGTCCTATTGATTTCAATAGAGAGCAAGTCCTCCTTGTTTGTGCCAATATTTTAGATATTTGTAGATTGCTATTGAAGCTCTTTCCAGATTTTCATAAACTACATATATCCAGTTTCTTTAACAGCTTTCCTCTGAATTTACTGTAGCTCCTTTTAAACTTCTATTCCCAGAATTGGACAATCTTATCAGTACATAGAATAATGTAACTATTACCTCACATGAGCTAGACACAATACCTATAATACATTGGAGCACTGAATTGACTTTTTTTAGTAAATATATCACACTACATACGGTATAATAGATTCTAGGTGAATCTTTTCTAGGTGAAAAGATTCACCTAGAATCTTTTCATATGCATAGCTATTAAACCAGGTTCTCCAAATCTTGTATTTATGCATTTGATTTTACTTATCCAGAAGGTTAGGTTTGCCACATTGAAGCATTACAGAGATCATTTTATTTTATTTTTTCTTAAGGAATTAGTCCTGGGATTTGAAAACTTAGTGTGGCAATGAGACACACTAAAATTATGAAACAAGTTTGTATGTTTCCCCTACCTACCTCATCAATAAAATTAACAATTTCATTGGTGACTGGGTTTGGTAAGAAATAACTATACTGGTTGCTTAATTAAATTTCAATCTAGAGCTCAAACAGATCAACAATAGAAACTTACAACTTTATAAAATGAAACTCTATATTGGAAATGATAACAAACAATAAAATGTAAAACTGTATTTCTAGTGTTTACTTTTGTATAATTCCTTAAACCTAAGATTTATTCCAGAGTTGGAATTACTATGCTGTCTCCATCAAGGTCCTTACCACTGGAGGCCCTGTTTCATACTTCTACTTCTTCCTGAATAAGTGTTTTCATTTGATGATAGTGGAAGAGAAGAGATTACCCACTATAGTTTACTCCAGGTTTCAGTCCTTCAATTTTTTTATTTCCTTTTTATTATTTACAAAAGGGCATGGAAAGAACTGATTGGTCAGTTCAAGATATGATATCAGTTTGTTGATTATATTAATTTGCACATCACTATCCTAGTGAAATTATCCAGTGTCTAGAGGCTGTTAAGTTCTGGACAGGATGAAATAGGTGAAGCTCAACCTAAGTAAGAGGGAGCAAAGTCTTCATACATCAAAGTTCTTTGTCAGCTTTGGGGTTATGAGAGAGGATGCAATTCTTCTGAGGGGACAGATGCTCTGGACAGTGAGCTATTGCTGGATTAGTGAGTGGAGTGCATGGACAGAGTCCATGGACAGAAGGGCCTCTCCTGAGTTCTAGATGATGTGCCAGTTGTATTCATACTTGAGTGGGGGGACCTTACAATGGTGACTCATACCCTCATGATTTTTCAGGGTGTCTGGCATGTGCCTAAACCAGAAACTATTTTTTTTTACTTCAGTTGCCATAATTGTTTTTATAGAGATTGATGAGCAACTGAACTATTTTCAATTTAGAACAAATATGTCCTTGGAAATATTAGGACAGAGACTTTCTGTCCTAATAACTGTTAAGGAGGCAGCTCTATTCATTGCTAATGGAGAAAAGGTATATGGCAGTTTATATAATTGTTTCTTGACACTGTATCAATCTGGAAACCCACTGACTTACTGCATTTCTCAGGATATTGTATATGGGTCAGTCTTTAAAGCTATACGGTAACTACACCTAATCCAGAATACAATGAGGCCTTTTATGGCTGGAATGAGCACATTGTACAAGAGTTCCATTTCCATTTGGCTTCTGAGTCCAAACTAAGTCTTGTTATACGGTAACTCTTTTTATGACTTGGCATTGGTTGCAATTGACAGGTTATTCCAAGCTAGATTTGACCCATCAATTTTAACTCAAAAGAAACTACTAGTGTGCACTCACTTTCGTAAAGTGAACTGAACTTGTTTCTCAGTAGGACCTCTATGTTGTGTTTCTCCCCATAAATCAACCTAAACCCTTTATTGGTGGCTTTTAAAATAAACTTGTAAAAAATAAGCTATTTAGAGCAACCTATCAAGGATGAACCGGTGCCATCTGTTCTTATTGTCGGAATGGGGCAACTTAACACAGCCAGCTTGCTGTGGGGATAATTCAAATGACTCAGAGTTTGGCCTAAGGGCAGTGATGACAATGGGATGATGTGAAAATGGGAAATTCCCAACATCCAATGCCCTCCCCACCTTGCTGCCTGCCCTATCCACTGTCACTGCTCCTGAATAGCCCAAATACGACTTCTGCCAAACGATCCAAATTTTGAATAGCTCAGAGCTCAGCTCAGTGACAGTGGTGGCAGCAGGGTGTGTAGAGGTTTTTCAGAAGAATCTAGACAGCCACTTGTCTGAAATGGTATAGGGTGTCCTTCTTGAACAGGGTGTTGTACTAGAAGATCTCCAAGATCCCTTCCAGCATTGTTCCAATTGAATTGAGTTGGCAAAGTTAACTTGGCTGTTGTAATCTAGCCATGCTGAGCTGGCCATGTCAAGTTGCCATAGACCCTCCTGTTGTGCTTGTGTTTCACTATTGTATCATTGTTATTTATGCCCTAGATGTTTTATATATTGTATTATATTAATATTCTTACTGCTGAGACATTTGTAATTGCAGAGAAATCAATTAATCTCTAAATCTTTCCTCCTGGGCTATCTTTAACTTCATTATTATATGCTCCTTTTCCCCTATGCTGGCTGGCATTCAGACACCCACCAGTTATAGAGTTCCAGTCAAGAAAGGTATATTCTATGGGTATTCTTGGAGTTGGCATCTCAGCACATCTTGGATGACTGCTAAGTGGGGTGTATAAAGGCAACTGTAAGAAATAGAAATTCTGCACAGTGACAATTCAAATGCTACATTACAGTTCCATTATGCTCAACAAGTTCTTTCACAGTAATTGTGAGTGTTATGAAATCCTATATTATATGTGTTTGTTTTTAAAGCCAAGAACTTCGTTGCGACATCTACTTAATGTTGCAAAATGTGAATAATACAGTTATTGGCATAATAGTCACCACCACTTAAGCTGAAGAAAAATGAGAAGCTAGTAGCCTCATAAATCTTTCACCTGCTACATAATAAACAAATATATTGCTTTTATTACACACTATTGTTACATTTCCTTTAAATAAGCAACTATATTTCTATGATCAATTTCTAAAAAAGGTATGTTTCATCAAGAGCTGACAACCATAACTTTATTAAGAATCCTTATGGTTATTTATTAGAAGATTAGCATCATAAAATGTAAGGTTATTCCTTTAAAATTTGTCTTAGAAGTGGATATAAAAAATATTACTCACTTATATTTTTGCAGCAAAATGCCTAGGCCCCCCAACACTGTATTTAATTAGAATTCTGAAAATTTACAATTCTATACTTTGATTATAAGCTGCATTTAATTCAGTGGAATTTGTCTCTGAATAATTTGTATTTCAGAAGCCTGTTTTTAAAAATGAGATTTAAGTAACTACTAAAAATATTTTTAAACTAAGGGGGCTTAGAGAAGAAGAATGGTGTTTCTATGTCAATACAGAACTCTGCAAGTGGAAAAAGTTCTTCCTGTGCAGCTGGAAGGTCAATTGCAGGAAGTCCTTACCACCACTCCAGGGGTGGGTTGTAAATCATTTTGCTGCCGGTTCGCTCAGTTTGATTGCATGCACGTGGCAATCAAAAAATAGCTTTTGCGCATGCGCAGAAGCAAAATAAAAATGGTGACACCAAGAGACACTGAAGGAACCGGCTTCATGACATCATCACTGAGTTACTACCAGTTCTATAAAACCGGTTAGAACTGGTAGGAACCCACCTCTGCACCACTTCTAACCCTCAAACAATACTTGGATGTAGAACTACGTCTACCAGTATTCCTCAAGAAGAATGCATCCAAAATGTCAGAGATAGAACCAACCAGCCAAAGACATTTTATTTGCTAAGAACAAGAAGATAATCTCTCATTTCATTTATATGCCTGTCTGATGGACATTACGTCTTATTCCACATTGGTAAGATACAGGTTAATTTAGGAAATAACATGTAACTTTACATTTCAATAACTTGCTGTTCTTTCTCAAAATCTGCCACAGAGGAGATATTTTAGACCTGCGTAAGGCCAGTCCTAGTCAGATGCATTAATGGATCTGCTGATTTAAAAGCGCCTTATTCTCTCAACATACAAATCTTTAAAAAGAAAAGATCATTTGAGAAAAAGAAAGGAAAAATGCCTATCCTGCATTTCTCATTCTGGTTGCATGACATATTCATCTAAATCATCACTAATTATATAATTGCATTTATTGCAAATTTCAAATAGAAAGAATAATTTCATTACCAAACAGGTACCTTTTTTTTATTATGTTTGTCTATAAAAAAATCAACCTTACAGAAAAAAGCAGGGCAGTTACAATATACAAAAGGCTGGGTAATTTAGCTTGCAGATGAAGTCCTTTTCTATTAGGTGAGGACTTTTAAGTTTGGGGCTTTTAAACTCTATCCAAGGGATCAGACCCAGGGGTGGATTGCTGCCGGTTCTCTTATGGTCACGCTGCATGTACACGCATGCACAGCAATTAAAAAAATTAGCTTCTGTGAATGCGCAGAAGCAAAATCCAAGATGGCGGCAGCCACGGAGACACCGTTGGAACCGGTTCCGTGACATCATCGTGGGTTACTACCAGTTCCATAGAACTAGATAGAACCAGTAGGAACCCATCTCTGATCAGACCTCTCCATTTAATATTAGAAATCTGGTACTTCTCTGAAACCTCTGCAAGGTTTACTGCTTTACAGAACCATCTAAAAGTTCATTCTTTGCCAGTCTCTGTCTCTCTAACTATATTGATTAGAATGCTGCCAGAATACCCCAAACACCAAGCTCATTGCAAATAATTTTAGGAGTTGAAGTTCAGAGATTTATCGGGAAAGATTTTGCTACCTTTTGCTTCTTATCAGGACATATGAAGTCCAGCTTCAGGATTTTTCAGTCACTTTTTAAACCATTCGGAACACATCCACACATTCACCATGAAGCCACCTTCAAAAAATATATAATATAAAATATAGTAAAAATTCATGACATTTATCAGCAAAATGAATATACTGAGGTTATTGTATGCATAAAGATGGAATGCTATAGAAAAACCAACAATGGTGGAATGGATTTCGAAGATGGTTGATTAAGGAGGAAACTACAATTACTTTTTTTAACGAGTGGAAACTCTATGTAGAGGTTTTTCTGAAAATGGATAAAAATGAATTGAGGATTCAATTCCTCAAATCTTATGGGAAGAAGGGAACTGTGATATGAAATAAGGTAGAGTGAAGATGGAATGGCTATGTTTGTAACTGCTGAAAAGAACATAGGAAATGTATTAGACCATTTCCTGCAAGTTATGTAACCATAAATTATGCAATTATTATTGCCTTATTTAAATATCTTTAATGTTTCTTAAGTAAATTGTCTTAATATTATCATTAAATATTTCATAGTTTTTGAAGAATGAAGATCTTATTATAAAGTCTGTACTTTAGGGCTACCAGACTTAGGTTCCAAAATATACATAACTGAGAATTTTGTCCTCAATTTTACAGCCCAAATTGAATAGCTCTGCTAAAACGTTTTTCTTTTTTTTATTAATTTAGGTTGTTGCAGAGAGAAAGACTTCTAGAGAAATATATTTGCCTCTAGCCAATTTTTATAATGCAGGACTTATTAAATGCTTGTCACTTTCTTTCTTCTTTTTTTAAATAATGCTTTTAAAGCGAATAGACTAATTTCATTTTCTTAAAAAATCACAAAACAACTATCAGACAAGGCAATGCTTTTCAACCATATACCAATTATTCTGAAAGGCAAGCACTTTCACTTGAGAAGAGCTGAGAAAATTCACTAAAAATAGAGTTTTTCACCAACTTTTAATAATGCAATATTTCAATTCATTTCAGCTGCACAGTAAATGTCATATTAAATAGTGTTATTTGAAAGTTAAACAAAATTAAACCAACAATTGGAGTAGGTCTTTTGTTGTTCGGGTTCTCTCCCATGTAGAATTAGAGGTGTCATGGGGACGACGTTTCGACGAAATCTCATTCGTCATCTTCAGGTGCTTTTAGCTTGATG
>JANHFT010004796.1:6727-17028 GCA_032467955.1 Pseudoxenodon macrops
AATGTAAAATGAATATTGTGGAAAATAAAAATTGTTTAAAAAAAAAAAAAAAAAGCTCTTATATTAATCATGATTCATTTGACACATGGAAGAATACCCAGATCCAAGTTTGGATCACAAATTCTTAGTAGTGCAAAGGGTTGTTTTCAAATGCAGTCAAGTGAAAAAGAAATTACACCCTCTTTGATTTCTATGGTTTTACTTATCAGGGTATCATAAATATCATCACCACAGAACAGAAGAGAACAACAGAATTGGAAGGGACCTTGCAGGTCTTCTAATCCAGCCTCTGCTCAAGCAGGAGACCCTATACCATTTGAGACAAGTGACTGTTTCGTCTCTTCTGAAAAGCCTCCAGTGATGGAGCACCACAACGTCTGAAGGCAAGCCATTCTGCTGGTTGCCTGTTCCCACCATTAGGAAATGTCTCACTGCTTCCATAGTATAAAGAAGTGAAGTAGCAGCCAAGTACTGCTAATAAAGTGCCCTCAATCAATTGATCATCAGCAAGTATGACTACATCTATAAAAGCCGTAGTTGTAGGAGTTTCTTGGTCTCCGTCATTGAGGCGTGTGTCAACACAATGCCAAAAAGTAAAGAGATCCGGAATGATCTTAGAGTAGCAATTGTTGTTGCCGATCAATTTTGGAAGGTTTAAAAGGTGATTTCCAAACAATTCAAAATCCATCATTCAACAGTGAGAAAGATTAATCACAAGTGGGAAACATTCCAGACAGCTGCCAATCTTCCCAGGATTGGATATCCAAGAAAATTCGACCCAAAGCCAGACAATGCAATAGCTAGGGAAATTGCTAAAAAACAAAGGATTATATCTCAGACTCTAGAGGCTTCAGTTAGCATGTTAAATGTTAAGATTCGTGACAGTGCAATCAGAAAAAGACTGAACAAGTGTAGTTTGTTTGGAAGGGCTGTGAGAAGAAACCCTTTTATCTCTAAAAAGGTCATAGCAGCATGGCTGAGGTTTCCAAATTTGCATCTGAACAAATGACATGACTTCTGGAACACTGTCCTTTGCACAGAGCAAACCAAATTGGAGATGGTTGGCTGTAATGCACAGTGACATGTTTGACAAAAACCAAACACAGCATATCAGCACAATCATCCGTCAAGCACGGTGGTGGAGGGGTGATGATTTGGGCTTGTTTTGCAGCCACAGAACCTGAACAACTTGCACTCTTTGAGTCGACCATGAACTTCTCTGTATACCAAAGTATCCTAGAGTCAAAAGTGAGGCCACCTGTCTAATAGCTAAAGCTTGGCTGACATAGGATTATGCAACAGGACAATGGTAGCAAAACACATCAGCAAACCTACAACAGAATGGCTGGAACAGCAAAGCATCAAGGTGTTCCAATGGCAGTCAACATCCAGATCTCAACTGGATTGGCGGGACTTGTGGGTGTTTTTTTGTGCATAAAAAAACACCCACAAGTCTCAATGAACTGAAGCCATGTTGTAATGTCATATGACAGAGCCAAGTGACATTTGTTAATTTAATGTAATGTGTACGTTCTTTTTATGCATCTAAGCTGCCCACAGTTGTCATGGTAAGGCTGGTGGCCAATAAATTTTATAAATACAACTGAATGATCAAAACGTTCAAAACATTCAATTTTTTAAAAAGCTGGTGGGTTAATAAGCACAGTTCAACCAGGTGAATACATGGATGGGGGAACCAATAGGAAAACACAGTGCTTGTAAGCTAGAAATGGAAGTAAAACAACCCAAGAAAGACCAGAGAAACATCAGTCCAATCTTGTTGCTCGGAAAACATCAGGTCCATAACAGAATAATTGAGTTGTGGGGACCTTGGAGGTCTTCTAGTCTATCGCTTGTTCAGGCAGGAGACCCTATTCCATTCCAGAACAAATGGCTGTCCAATCTCCTCTTAATACCCTCCAGTGATGGGAGCAGCCACAACCTCTGGAGGGAAGCCATTCCCAAAGAATCAGCCTTCACTTGAAAGAGACTTTTTCAATCTTCCCACCAGAAGTAAAATTGCAGCCACCAGTTTCACAGCGTGCAGCACCAGTGGGCTTAAATTCGGGGAGGGAAGGAACCTGCAGCAGCAATTGACATGCTTCAGCCCAGTTGCTTCTCTGCTTCCAGGCCGTGGAGGGAACCGAACAGCCCGACTTGCTCCAGGACTCTCCTCCCACCTGCTGCCCCCAACTCACCTTCCAGCTGCTGCTTCCAGCATGGGAAGAGCAAAAAAGCCGCTCTGCACACCACCTTCCGCCCATTGAGTGATCCGAAAGAGGAAGTTGCTCTCCTAACCATCCTTTCTAGCAATACGGTCCTCGATGGTTTTAACCCCTTTATTATGTTCTGTAACTATGCCCTTTTTAGGCAGAGATGTTGCCTACTTGATCGCCATCTCCAGATAGGAGGCAGAGAAACACACTTGTCCCGTCTCCACTACGTTTGCAAAACGTTTCCCTGATTAAATGCGATCAAGCCGTTTTTGACTTCTAGCAACCGAGCTTTGCAACTGAGCCTAGTGAAATAGGAAAATGTGATATTACTTCACCTTGGGAAGATTAGCTGTGTGCTGAGCCCTAAAAGTTCATGAAGGTTTTACAGAATTACGCAATCAACTTTCTTGGGGGTGAGACTCAGTGGAGGTCAAAACCTCTCTAATACCCCAAAGCTTTATGACTGCTTTCCTGTGGCCCCCAGGATTTTAGGACATGGCAGCACCATCAGGCCAGACACTCCAGGCTTCACTCCTGCTGGCCAGGGCTGCATCCAAGAGCATCAACCACCAAGCTTCATTCTTGAAGGAGGAAATTTTATATCTGCTAAATGCCATGTGTGAATTCTGTAAATTTCCTTGCACTGAAGACTCCCATTAAGGTCACAAGAGAGAACCATATGCAGCAGGGCCTGGAAAATGGAGCCACTACACCAACCTGGATCATCATCTTCCCCACAAATCCACCCGTTGAGCTCTTCCTGCTACTCCAACAGCAAATTCAAAGGCTGCAGCTTTCAAAATTCAGTTCACTTTGCAATCTGCTCACCAGATAACAGATCTTTTTCATCTTTCACTCTGAATTAGTTAATTTTATACTTTTCTTCTGAGGAAACGGAGTGTTGGGTGGAGGCTTCTGCCTGGCCCTGTGTCTAGCTCCTCTGGCGTTTGGGGCTGCCTTTTAATTTGTTCAATTTTGTTAGACATATAAGTTTGGGGGTGTCTTAATTTATCTTTTTATTGTACAGAGGGTTGTTGTATTTTTTTGATATTCTGCTACTTCCCTCATTTTAGTTTAATGTGTCTTAGAGAAAGGCAAGCTTCAGTTTCATCCTTCTGCATCCTGAATGTCTTCCAGATTTTGAGGACATAATTTTCTAGCCAGCATATCCTTTGCACAAAATATCTGCAAGTCATAAGCAGAGTTTCTGAGTGGTCCCAGTAAGCTGATGAAGCTTCTAAAAAATACATGGTAAAAAATATGCAGAGAGGTTAGTCCGGTTGTTGACTTCCGGCGCCTTCGGAAGCGAGACCCATGAGCTCCGCGGGTCCGTTCCAAGCTCTTGCTGTCGGGGGCTTCATTTGAAGCCATAGCCACCCTGGAGGGGTGGTGAAGCAAAGGGGGGGGTGCCTTGTAGATTGAGGGGAGCCACACCTCCTCTCCCTGACTCAGAAACCCCCTTTTTCTGAAGACTAGGAGCAGCAGCAGTCAAAAGGGCTGCCATGAAGCCGGGGAACAGCCAGAAACCACAAGTTTGAGCAGGCGCAGAGAAATGGTGAATGGTGTCTTGTCTGGGTAAGAAATGATTTACAGCTGAAGCCAGACCCCCCAAAAATCTAAGGGGAATACATTTTAGAACAATTTGTTACAGCGGTGTGTAACTATTGTGAAAAACAATTGAAAATTTAGAGAAGTAAACATTTATTTAAAAAGAAAATGAAGTTGGAAACTGAATTCTCAGAACAGGAGGCATGATATTAAGAAGGCATATTAGAATGCTGGAACTATAAACCATATTTTTCGGACTATAAGATGCACCGGTGTGTAAGACGCACCAAGATTTCAAACTGGTAAGTAAAAAAAAAGTTTTTATCTCACCCCAACCCCCAACCCCCGTTTCCAGCAGCTCTTTGCAAGCCTCCCAAACCCTCTGTGCACCCTGTTTTTTTGCAAAAACGGGGCTGTTTTTTGCTAAAATGGGATGAAGGGGTGGGCTTCAGGAGGCCAAAAATGGCTGTATTCGATATAAAAGACGCACCAACATTTCCACCCTCTGTTAGGGGGGAAAAGGTGCATCTTGTACTCTGAAAAAAACGGTAACTTGCTTTAACTTAGTTTAACTAAGCAGGAAAAACAAATGGGACTTGTCAAAATAAAAGCAGAGAGGTAGCAGTGTGAAGTAATCGTATAGAAGACTGGAAAATTGTATACAAGAGACAAGGAACAAAGACCAGGATGGAATAATCAGCTGGAACAGAAGGGGAACTAGAACTGAGAAACCAGCAAAAAGAAGACAAGAAGGAGGAGACATTATTAAAATTAATAAGAATTGAGGAATTAAAACGGGGAAAATACTTTAAAAGATATTAAAAAGAAATGGGAGGAACAGGAAGAGGTCTAGAGGGAAATGATAGGATTTAAAGCAGAAAGCGTTTAAATTAAACAGTGGGAAAAGGCAGGGCAAGGAGGAAAAATTAAATCATGGATTCAGAATATAAACTGAATCAAATGGAATGAAGGACTTAAGAGGAAAGCAGGGGACACAAGTTTTTAAAAAGGTAGGATTAAAGGATGGGATGAGGAAAAGAAATAATGTGGTTTTTTTATTGCAAAAAGTTTTTTATTTTCCATAAAATTCATTTTCACATTTCACTTCCACATGTAATTTTTACATATTTTAGTACAAATTTTTCATCTCAATATCTTCCTCCTGCTACACATTTTAGTACAAATTTTTCTTCACAATATCTTCCTCCCGCTTCTCCCAAAGCTTACAACATCAGTTGTCAGAGTATACAATGAAATTTTTCCATTTATATAATTTTTAACATAGTATAATCATAATTTTCATCTTCAATTTCACCAATCACTTCCCAGTTTGTCTGGCTTTGTTTTCCCTTTTATTTCTATTTCTTTTGATTACGCAACAACGTACTTCCTCTTCTACATTCCTTTTCCTTTTCCTTCCCTTTCCTACTTCCTTGACCCCTCTTTCCTTCCCCCTCCTTCCACCTTCTCTCTCTCCCCTCTACTTTCTATCTTCTTCTCCTCTCCCTCTCCTACTTCCTGTCTACCCTCCATACCCTTACTCGTTGTTGCTTCATCTCCTCAACAGTATTTTTATTTTTATCTGAGACAAAGTCAGATTACCAATTTATATTTGTGGTAACGTTATTCTCATACCTCTCTTGTTTATTCATTTTATTTCTAATTTCTTTTCATTTCTTACATTTCTACTTATTTCTATTTCTTTATGAGCAAAGTGGTTTCACTTTCCCCTATCTTTACCTTTCGGCCCCCTCTCCCTTTATCCATATTTATTTGCTAATAGTTTTTTTTTAAATATAACATATATCTTTTCACATTTATTACATAATTTTTCATCTCTCTTTAGTTGTTTTTGCACCCCCTCCTTCATAGACTCATTTTCACAAATCATACATTCACATAATTTATATAATATTTATTGCTTATTTTCAATTTTATGTCTTAATATTCCATTAAACATTCCCTCTGCTTTATACATATAACACGCCATTATCCCCTATACATCAAACAGGTACTTTCACATTTTAACTCTCTTCTTTACCCATTTCTTCCTTAATCCTTTTCTTTGTATTCCTCTTTTCATTAACCACTTCTGCAAAATTATGATTGGGGAGGGAGTCTTGATCTTGTTGGGACAAGAAAGAGTTTGTGAAAGAAGCCGTAGCTTATTATTATTATTATTTGCAACCACTATTCCCATATTTCTACTGTGAAGTTTTGAAATGTGAAATGAAGTCATTATGCTGCAGGGTTTCCCCCCTCTCTAAAAGTCCTGGATCATGGTGGTTAACCACAACCCACATGATCCTTAATAGGAAATGTCAGGATTCCCAGTTGCCTTGAATTGATTCTCGCTTCAATTTCTCTCTTCATAGACTTCTGAAAAGAGATTTTCTTATGTTCTCCTAAGCATTATCTTTCCCCCAAAAAAACTTTCCTAAATTTCAAAACAGTGTAACATTAAAAAAAAAAAAGGAAAAAAAGTTAAAAAGAAAGCGAAAGGGTAAGATAGGGAAAAAGCAAAAATGGAGAATGCAAAAAAAGAAGAAAAAAGCTATAGAAAAAAGATAACTTCTGTTTTACTTCAGTATAGATCGGGCCTGCAACCTTAAACACTCCAAGAACCATTTGGACCCGTTTCCTACAGAAAAGAAAACACCAGGAGCCACAAAACCTGGATTGGCATGACCAACTGTATATCAATCACTTCCACCAGTCACATGACCCCCCCCCCTAGCCATACCTACCCAACCGGTCATTAGGAGAACTGGTTGTTAAAAAACACCAGGAACCACAAAACCCTTTTGACATCTCTCTCTCTCTCTCTCCCTCCTTCCCCCCACTCTACCTCTCTCTCTGTTTCTCTCTATGTCTCTCTCTCTCTACCCCTCTCTCTGTCTCTACCCTGGCCACTTCTCCATCCCCTGCCCTTACCTTCTCAGGCCAGGCGAAGAGTGACTGGGATGGGAGGGCGAGGGGTGGGGCCAGCCAGTGGTGGGATCATCTGACAGGGAGCCAAAGAGCCACATGCGGCTACGGAGCTGCAGGTTGCTGACACCCGATATAGATAAATAATGAAAAATCAGTGATCCTTTGAATTAGAATCAACCATAACAATCAGTACTTCTATCATCATAAACAAATCTAATCATCAAAACCCAAGGCTAAAACTTATTTCCTTTCCCTTTTAAAGAAAAAAAAATCCAAGGCAGGCTTTTGGCAGGCATGGTTGTCAGTAGGCAAGGTTGTCGGCAGGCGTGTCCCAGCTGGTGGCTCTCTTCCCCTGCCCAAATGGCAGCTCCAGGCTGGCTAGTGAACCAGGGGCTGACATCTAAATGGAAACAAAGCTAGATAAAGTCTTTTCTGTAATCAAAGCAGTTATTGTTAATGACCTTTCTATGTGAAGGCAAGATAGCGCTCATATAAAACATGGGGAATGTTCTTTTAGGGAGCATATACACTGTCAGAGGGATGCGGTGGCTCAGTGGTTAAGACTCTGAGTTTGTTGATCAGAAGGTCGGCAGTTCAGCGGTTTGAATCCCTAGTGCCATGTAACGCAGTGAGCTCCCATTACTTGTCCCAGCTTCTAGCAGTTTGAAAGCATGTAAAAAATGCAAGTAGAAAAATAGGGACCACTTTGGTGGGAAGGTAACAGCTCTCTGTGCGCCTTTGGCATTTAGTTATGCTGGCTACATGACTACGGAGACGTTTTTTGACAGTGCTGGCTCTTCAGCTGAGAAACGGAGATGAGCACTACCCCTAGAGCTGGAAACGACTAGCACGCATGCGCGCAGGAACCTTTACCTTATACATGTCAGTATAGGCCTGATTCTTCGGTCTCATGAGATGATGTTGTTTGTTTGATGGGACAAGGGCAAACCAGTTCTGTATGATTAAACAGGATAGGCAGAAACAACTGGTGATATCAAGTCTTCAAGTTAGACAGACCCTGCACCACAAGGAAATTCATGATGGGTAACTAGCACCTTGAAGTTTATTCAGAAGCAAATACACAGAATAAACAAATGATCTCTACTCCAAAAGAAATGCTATTGTGTAATGAGAAGTCAGTGGTGTTTTTTTTTTAATATTTCAGAATATATTTCAAATTCAGTCACATATTGCTATATTTACCAATAGGCCTGCATAATGTTTTCCTCAATTCCCAAGCTGGAAAAGTTCTAATCTATTATTGTTTTTACTACCTTGGACAAGTATTCAAGCAGGCCATAATATGGCTATTAGCCATAAACCAATGAAATTAGTTTTGTAAAACATTTAATCAATGTGGAGCCAGCAATATTGGTAATGCACAGAGCTATAGTTTCTATGCAAGTATATATACAGGGATACGTAGTATGATTTAGTTATAACTATAAGCTTGTCTAATGTTACAATTCAGAGCTGGGTGTTGTTGTTTTTTCAAAGCTACCCAATTTTATCCAAGTTGTTTTAAGAACATAATCAATAAGCACATTGGAATTTAAATTAGAATGTAAGTAGATATAGACCTGGAGGTACCTAAATTTCTTAGCTGCAACAAAGTCTTGTCCACAGAAACTATATATTTTAGCATTAGATATTATCATTTTGGACTCTATTGATTCTAGTAATGTTAGTTTATAGTTCTTATTAACTTAATGATCATGCCTTGTGAATAGAACCATGCACAAAAGAAAGAAAGAGCATAAGTTTCTTTAATCTTCACAGTTCAATGAAATCTGGTTCTGTAGAAAGCAAACTAGAATGTTTCATTTAAAGCCTACTTTTTAGGACATTATGGCAAGTCATCTCCATCCAGAAAATTTTGGTTCTAGTTCTTTTTACCAGGTTTTACATATGTGGCCAATTATATTAGAAAGACTCACACATGTTTGTAAAAGAGTTCCTGCAATGTGCCTCTAATGGCTACTATCACTAATAAAGTTGTGACAAGAGTACAGAATAACAGTGGTCTACAAGACCAGTGAGAAGTATGATTTCAGGACATGGGCCTTGATACCAACTCCTATATGTAGATTCTACACATGTGAAAAACACATGACTTTAAGTTTTTTATTTATTATGTAACCCAGAAAGTTGCAGTAGAATTGGGAAATAGATAGATATTTTGCAAAGTGGTAGGGGATTGCAAGGAAAAGTAAGGAATTAATTTGAATGCTAGAGATTTGTTTACATAAGGCTATAAGTGAATGATGTTAGAGGCAGAAGAAATGGGATCTTGGGAGATGTTCAGTAAATAAAGACAGAGATCAAAAGAAAAGATCAGCGGCTTCTTGGCAGGCAGCAAGGATCCCGCAAGGAAATCAGAATTAGAAACTTCCAGAAGGGAAGAAATTTATCCCAAAGGAAAAAGAAAGAAGAAACAAGACTTGACTTGAATTAAGAAATGTAAAAAAAGCTGTGGAGCTGTGGAGGTATGGGTATAAAGCATAGGCAGTTTAGGCACATACAAAGAGAGATAAAGAGAACCCACAAAGCAAGAGGAAGGAGTAGAGCAGCAGCTGTTTAGCTTAGAACGTAATGGCTAGAAGAAGGAAGAAAAGAGAATGGTTAGCCTAGGAGGAGGCAGCCTCGGGAAATAAAGCAAATAAGGGGAAACACTTTCAAGGATCATTATTCATAGCTAAAAGAGGAAAAGGACTAGATTTTTCTCCCTGTAGAAATGGCCCAGGTGGGTCTCCATTCCTTATAGGTACAAGACGATCAGACAGCTTTCATTGCTACAAAGAGTTTGATTGCTTGGTGACCTCAGCCAATGGTTGAGTTGTGATTATTCTTGCTAATGCCCCTTGCCCCTACCTTTGACTTGTCAAACTATGCTGTCATCTTAGCATTTCTTTGGGACAAGTCTTTGTATTTTATACTGTATATTTTAAGAAGATAAAGGATGAATTTCCAAGTCGCTCTGCAAGGCTGGTTTAATTTAATAAGTTTGGTTGATGGACTCAGATCAACGAGACATTGCTACTGTCTTGGAAATGAAGAGATAGTTCCTAAGAAAGAGAAAAGGAGAACATGTTTGATGACTAAGATTATCCAATACTGATTACTAAAACAAATCTCAAGATTAACCAATGTGCAATAATTCTTTCCAGGTATTTAAAGAACTCTTTCTTGCTTTTTCTTTTCTGAGTTTCTCCACTTGGAACACATCTTACTCAAACTATGGTAACTTGGTTGTTGCTGCTATCAGTGAAAGCATGAGAACTTTCAGGGCTCAGGAGGATGGGTGGTAAGTGTAACACATCATTGTTTTGAGATGGTCACTTGTATTATTTTATGAAATATTTATTGGCTCTGATTTTATTTTTAATTAGAGTATTAGAGTTTGCAATGCAATTATTAATGTAATAAATCTCAGTATAGTTTTTAGTTAACAGCATTGACCTCCATAAAACCATATGAAAGGAATGACCTTCCGAACTGCTACCTGACTTAGGCTTCCTTAAAAAGCATGGAGAATAGAATAGAATAGAATTCTTTATTGGCCAAGTGTGATTGGACACACAAGGAATTTGTCTTTGGTGCATATGC
>JANHFT010004796.1:26221-39470 GCA_032467955.1 Pseudoxenodon macrops
AGAATAGAATAGAATTCTTTATTGGCCAAGTGTGATTGGACACACAAGGAATTTGTCTTTGGTGCATGTACTCTCAGAAGAGAATATTTGTAGCTTAGGCTTGAATTGTGGGGTCCTTGGTGCTGTCTAAGTTTGTTTGTTTTCTTGCAGATGTTTCATGATACAACTTGGTAGCATCATCAATGATACCTAAGGAGATTCTCAGTCATCCAGGTCATGGTTATCCCAAAGCTGCATTTTCAAGAGGCAGCTGGACTTTCTGGTTTGTATTTACGCATGTCCTAAAAACAGCAGTAGCAACAACAGACCTTGAATCTGAGCAGCGGCGAGAAATAAAGCTGGTAGGGACATAATAGAGGGTATTTATTTCATGGGACAGTCCTCTATCAACATTACAAGTGAACTGGATTCGTATGGCACGTTGCCTGAGATTTTGTGAAGCTTAAGAGCTGGACAAAGCTAAAGGCACCAACAGATAAACAGTCTGAAGATATCCAGTTTCAGAATGAGCTGAATCAAACTACAAGGATCCATTAATCATTTAGAGAAACAGAAAGGCATTCTCCTGGAAAAACACCTTCTTCCTCCTTCTAAGTATTACTGGGTCTTTTGTTGAGTGTGTTCGAATGCCTACAGTCAGCAATTTTGGAGGACAGATTGAACAGAATCCCAATGTTACAAGAAGTCATCCTTATTTGCAATATGTTCACCAAATTCCTTGACGGTGTTATTTATACTGAGAATTTACCTCTGATTTGAGAGGGAGGCTGCTTCCCTGTTTCAAATTAATGCTAATCGTGAATATATATACATACACACACACACACACACACACACAGACAGACAGAGTCAACTTGATGAGATATCGTAACAATTTCTATTCCAAACAAGTTCACATTTTGCAAATGTGTTTGGCACCTATACAAGGATAAAGTCAATCATTTGGGGTAGGTTTCATTAATTTTGATATATATATATACGTCTGTCTGTGTCTGGGTGAGTGGGTGGGCACCATATGGTTGCATACGATAGTAATATGATACTTTCCCGATGGTGGACAATTTTAAAACCAGCTAATTTCTTCGATGCAACACAATGTTATTGTCGTCCCGCAGAGAAATTGTATACAAAAATGGACTGCTTTCAAAAACAAGCTCGAATCTGAGAGTATGACACCGAACGCTAGAATTCAAGAATTGTACACACATGCTTTTGTTTTGTAAGGAAACACATGAATAATGAAGAACGGCATTGATAAATTATGAATAGCTATAAATACATAGGAAGAACATAAATTTTCACTATGAAAGGTTTCATCTTCTTCTTAGACAAGCAGAGTCCAGAAATCTCTCTCCCTCTCCCTCTCCCTATCTTCCCCTTCCCGCCCCCCATCTGTGTATCACTCTGTATGTGTGTCTCTCTCCACTGGAGGGGCGGGGCCAACCAGTGATTGGACAGGGAGCCGCAGCATGCTGCTCCGGAGCCATGGGATGCTGACACCCGCCCTAGGAAAATAAAACTGAAGCAACTTGGGGACTGCCTTCCATAGAGTAGGAACCACACAGGAAAAGGTATCAGCTCAGCTTCTGACAGATAGGTTGTCTTCAGAAGGCTTCTGGTCCTGGATACAGCAAATTCATACTTAGAAACACATATAGTCAAGCTCTATTAGCAGAAAAGTTGAGGGACATGTCCCTCAAAATAAATTTGCATGTCACTATCTATCCATCCATCCATCCCTCTCCATCTCTCCATCTCTATCTAACTAGCTGTCTAGCTGTCTAGCTATCTCTATGCACACATACAATACACAGCTCAAAAGCAAAGCAGGATGGAAATCCCTCTCTTTCTCCTTTCCTCTTCTAATAAAATAGCTTGAGATTGTTCTTTTGTAGATATAATTAAGTCCATTGCCACCTAGTGACTAAACTGTGTCAGGACACTAACCATCCTGTTTAGAGGTGCCTCAGCCAAATCTGTGAATTGAAAAACTGCTGCAATAACAAAAAAATCAAGCAGGGTTAAAAGGGGAAAGGAGAAAGTTAATAGCATCTTTGAACTGTAAGGGAAGGAATATAGAATATTAACAAAGAACATAATTTAATACCTAATCAATTTACTGATTGGATTTTCCATGTGATTAACTTGGAGCCCAGAAATAAATTGCAGTGATCTCAGGAAGTAGCTATAATGACCATCAGATCTGTTAGAGTGTGGTGCTATAAAAAATGATAATGGCAAAGATCCCGTGCAGCTACTCTAGTTAATTAAATGCATTCAAATAACATTTGGGCTCAAGAATAAATCCACACTAGCAAAGAGAATCTCTGTCAGTCAACATGTATTATGGAAAATGCATTCTTTCATAAAGCTGGTAATTTCTCATACTAAAAAGGCCAAATCCTGTTCTCAAGTAAATATACAAATTTATCTTGGCTTAATAACAGGGCCATGATTTTATTAATTGTGGAAGGGTGAGTTAGCAACAAATCACGCTTGTGCCTAGGCAGTGGCCTATGCATGGATTATACTCAAAGCATCTCAGAAACAAGAAATCACAAAAGCAGATATTAGGATAGAATAGAATAGAATAGAATAGAATAGAATAGAATAGAATAGAATAGAGCTGGAAGGGACCTTGGAGGTCTTCTAGTCCAGTCTGCTGCTCAAGCAGGAGAACCTATACCATTTCAGATGAGTGACTTTCCCGTCTCTTCTTAAAAATCTCCAGTGGTTAATTGTTCTCACTGTTAGGAAGTTTCTCCTTAATTCCAGGTTGCTTCTCTCTTTGATTAGTTTCCAACCATTATTTCTCGTCCTCTCTGGTGCTTTGGAGAATAATTTGACCCTCTTCTTTGTGGCAGCCTCTCAAATATTGCAATACTGCTATCATGTCACCCCTAATTCTTCTTTTCTTTAGATCAGCCAGTCCCAACTCCTGCAGCCGTTCTTCATATGTTTTCATCTCCAGGCCTTTGAACATCTTAGTTGCTCATGTGCATCACAGATTTAGCTTGGATGAATAAGTAGTAAGCCATAGAAAATGTAAAGCAACTCTATTAGTAGAAGATACTTGAACAAAAACTGCCAAAAAGTGCACACAGCATGAACACAAAATCATTAAAGTATTGCTTCAATGAAGCTCTCTGGAAGATTGAGCAATTAAATATTCAATTGGCTTTAATTCTTCACTTTCTTTTTGTCTTGAAATTACATACAAAGCAACAATGTGAACATAATTTTCTGAAACCAAATGCAAATAGGAATAGTCAGCTTTCCATAATTGCTCAGACAGACTGACGTCAGCTCCATCTGTCATCCTGGGTCTGTCTTATCCATTTTAATGCCCTCCTTTTTGAAATGGATCATTCATCGATAGAATACAGGAAAGAAATGTATGCATTCTATCAATGAATGATCCGTTTCTTTCATGACTGAAAATGGCTTGCACCTTTACTCTTGAAGATCACTTATTCTTGTTTGTAAAGCTAACAATAACAGTAGCAGTGACCTTTGAGCCATGAAGAAGGAAAACCTCTGTAGAGAATTTTTAAAAATATTTCTTATATGACACAGATATTCTGCACTGTAAGTCTGTAGAGATTCTCAGTCATCCAGGTTATGGTTGTCCCAAAGGTGCTTTTTCAGGAGGTAACTGGACTTTCCTGTTTTTTGAAGACATTTCACTTCTCATCCGAGAAGCCTCTTCAGCTCTTCCATTCCCACTATCCTATCAGAGCAATGAGAAGTGAAATCTGTTTAAAGAAAAAACAAGAAAGTCCAGTTGCCTCCTGGAAAACCACCTTTGGGATATTCTACACTATTGTTACTTTCACAACATAAACCCATTGCCCTGGAAATAAGTCCAGTTCAGATCCCTGATATCTTTAAGAGGAATTACATGAGATTGGGATAGTCACTTCGATATGTCATGCTACATTTACAGAGACTTTTCTTGATATCATTTGAACAAATGAAGTCAAATTTTCAATTAAGAATGATAGATGGATCTGTTGATCTGTTATTTCTGGTAATGTGGCTGGACAGGTATAATCTCCATATAGTTTTCTGAAATATTTATTCTAGAAATTTCTCATAGTTTTGAATTCCATTCATTCTGCTGGAGAGTCTTTTTTTTTTGCCCCCTTAACTCAATTCCAAAACAATGTTTTAAAATTAGTGTGCATCTCAGCTTCCTCTTTGCAACTTAACTGTTCTTTGCTCATTTTCTTTACATTCTTTGGACAAGTCTTTTTCTCTGTCTGCACATTATATACAGTACATTCTTCTGTTTACAACAATCATTCTTCTATGTACTTTTGCTGCTTATTCACAACCCCTTTTATTTATTTATTTTCATTTTTTTCATACTCCCTTTTGGTGTAACTTCTCTGGCACTTGGTAATATAATTATTTTTTCACTCTGTTCTAAGTAACTTCCCCCTTCTCTTTTCTTATCTCCATTTCCATTCTGTTGAGAAATAAGTCTACTGCCTAGTGTTTTGTCATAGGATTCATATTTCCTCTTCCTGCAATTATATTATTTTTACTCTACAGTGGGTTTTTTTAAACTTTTTTCTTTTGTGTTCATTTTTTAAAAAAGGTCTGCCCTTTTAGGTATTAAAAACGGGTTGTCCTATGTTCAGATCCTTCAATGAACTTCATATCCTTCACTATTTTGATGGATTTACCTACCTCTTCTCTATATTCCATTTCATTTACAGCCAATGAATGAAAGACACTAGAAAATATTATTATAGTGATTTCAGATGATACATTTGTCTCCATACTCATAAGAGAATAACACTGCAGTAGGGCCTTGATAGCAATGTTTTATATGTGCTTCCCTAAAGTACTTTATGTAAGACTGCTAAATTGTAGTTAATATCCTGAATTATTTTCAGGCATATTTTCTAATATAGTTAACTAATATTGTTGATTAGTGTCCTCTCCAATTTTATTTATATTCATTTTATAGCTGCCAGCCACCTTCTGATCGTTCGAGTTTTGTTATGCTTACCTCATTCAGTGGCCTTTGTATGTGTGTACTTTGCTGTCTTTCATCTGACTATATATACAATTGATATTGGCTCGCTTCACCCTCCACTTAATTTGATCACAGGTTATTTAGATCTCCCACTTAATTTGATCAAAACCTTTCTGGAGTTAAATCATTTGTGTGAAAAGGGCCAGCGCAACTTGTTCTTTTTACTTTGATCAATCTTGATCACTTTAAAGCAGTTGCTTGTGGAGAATTCAATCACTGGCTCGGGGCATTTTCCATTTAATTAATAAGAAAAGGACAACATTTTTAAAGAAGAAAAGTACTGAGAAGCTGGCCATGGAAATGTGCAGTTTCTCAAGCAAATCGCACAGAGCTATATCTGCCTTTTCCTGTCAAGAAGGAAAAAGAAAATCAACCGGGTTGTCATTTTTTATTATCGGTACTTTGTAGCCTAGCAAGGAAGTGTAATCATTAGTGAGGTGATCTGAATAAATGGAGCCAAGCCATCATGTCTTGCACATATATAGAAATGATCCAGTTCAAAGCAAAACATGTTTGAATCCTACAATTTTAATGAAAAAAATGTTCATTTCAGTAAGCAACAAAATCTAAAATGGAATGCATTGGAATCTGAACCTCAATAAATGACCTCAGTCTCTCTTCATACCCTTTGGTAAATAAAAAAACATTGTATACCACAGTTGAAGAAAATACTATTATTTAGCATAATTTATCCAAAGTTAAATACTTTCAATCACTATTAATTGAATCAGTTTACCTACTGATTTGCCTGCCTGCCTGCCTGCCTGCCTGCCTGCCTGCCTGCCTGCCTGCCTGCCTGCCTGCCTTTCTGTTGTGGCAAGCATTACGAGTTAGTAGACTCTCACACCAAGTCTCAAAGTCACTATCTTCTTGGCCTAGCTGGCAAAGTCAGTGACACTTTATACCTGAATGACATGAGATGCTTCTTTGAGTAGTATGATAGTCTTAAAATCATAGTGCAAATCTCACCATTTTAGCAGCATCTATAGGGGCTGGGACTTTTTTGTTGCCAGAAGTATCTCTTTCTCTACAAACCATTACCATTATAACTATCTAGGAACACCATCTCTATAAGGATGTCTGTGATAAAATATGACACTGAAAACATGGGGTTCCTAAATCCACCACAGAGTCACAAAAGCAGTGCAAGGATGCCTCCTTCAGTACAACCATCTGCTATGCAAACATCAGCAGACCAGCTAATTCCTGGGGATTACCATGGGCTAATCAATGGTTAACACCAGTTTATCAGCTTCTGTTATTCAGAAAATGAGACAATGAAGTATTATTTGCCTTCTTCAGAGCCAACAGAACACCAAGTTAATCCTTTGGACTTTCTAGAAATTCAATACACACCAACATACTGGTCCTACCTGCAAAAGGGAAGCCATCTAACCATTGAGTGTTGATTCAATTATCAAAACATCTTAAACATAGCCTGTAATAGTTGCTCATACTTTACCAATATATAAATACATATCAAGCTAGTTCGTTTAGATCATTCATAATTCAGCTTATATGTGACTAGCTTTTCAAAGACAAAGGCATTAAAATGGTAACATAAACATTCCAACTAGAAGACAAAACCCTAATATTTTACCATGTGGGGAGTAGAATATAATGTATCATCATTAATGGATGGATTTTTTAGATAAGCAAAATTAAATAAAAAAATTATTGGAGATGAGCACAATTTCTAATGAGTATGTGGCTATACCTGTGTGTTTTTCTTTGGGCACAATAGAGAAATGGCTTACAATTTCCTTCTTTCTTTCTCTCTTTCCTCTCTTCCTCCCTCTCTTTCTTCCTCCATCCCTCCCTCTCTTCCTCCCATCCCATCCAATCCATCTATGTTCTCATAGCCTTCCATCCAAATAGTAAAGAGGTCTGAGCCTGCTTATTCCAATTTGGAATCAGCCAAGGTCAGCTAATTGATCAGAAATCACTTTGCTTTTCTAGGGGACAATACTTTAAGAGAAGATGTGAAGTAGGCAATGATAGCAAGGATAGGTTAAAGAAGATATTTGCTGGGTTTCTGAAGCTGATAACACTTTGGCTCATATTAAAAATTATATATTTTTCTTCCAAGAAATAAAGCCTCCTCCCCCCCCCTTAGAACCCCTTGGAAAATGTATGTTATAAAAATGGACAGCAGGTTTGTTTGACTAGTGATGTATAGGGAGGCTAATGAGCCAAATGAAATTGGTCTGGGAACCTTGGTGCACTGATCTGTTCCATCTCCCCTCTTTATCATCAAAGACTCACCTTCTAAAGACACATCTAGCTTACTGCTGGGTTACGATGCACTAGGAGGTTGTCAGCCATGCATAGCACCAGCATGCCAGACTATCAGTCACTATTGAAGCTGTCAGCATAGACTGTAGAACAGAATGCAGTTCATTCCTTGCTGATAGTTGCCCTGGAGAGAAAAAGGCCACAAGGAGAGCAAACTAACTTTATAAAGGTTCAAATTCACTCAATGGTATACGTCTCTGCTTGCTGAAAAGGAAGTATAATAATAGTATACTTGACTGAATGTTAGAGAACTGATTTCTACAATTCTGCCTTAGAGTCATCTGACTTCTCTGTGGCCATCAGAAATTTCATCACTAGTGGATATTATAAGAGGAGAGTTGTGTTATTCTATGGTGGCAAAAAAATCATGAGTGTGATAGCACCTTTTCCTACTAAGAAATTTTAATAAAATATGCAAGCTGTTTATGCAATTCAGCAAAATTTGTTAGCTCAAAAAGATGCTACCAAACTCCTGATTTTCTTTCACATTGTGTGGGTCTCAGGATCTCAATGGCAAGCTAGCGTGGCAGTGCTTTTGAGTAGAGAATTACAATCTTGTTCTCTTTTAAGTTTAGTTTGGAATTGTCCAGCATAGCTATTTTGGGGGAAATAGAAGATTGGAAAAAGACATAACATAAGAGGACTAATTTGTATTCATACTTGCTTCTTTGGACTCTGATAAACTTTTCTACCTCTTCAACTATGTGCTTTTATTTCACGAGTTTTTATTTGGGCTGGGATATTTTCCCCTTTTTCAGTCTGGATATTGATTCTCCTTTGTAAAAAAACAAAAAACAAAATTGATGTACCTTGAGAGAAATGATGATCTCCATACTTCTAAAGCGCTTTTGTTCTACATGTGCTGAATTCTCTAAACTCTTCAGAAACACCTGAGATTTAAGGAATATTCTAAGACAGTGGAATTTTTTTTTTAGATAGCCCAGCAACTCTGGTCACTAAGTTCAATTTCCTATTCATCAATGGCTAGCCTTCAGTCATTTTACCTGTCTCTGCTGGCTGGCTGAGCACTTCAAAGCATCCATTAATACCACCAGTGGCCTGCAGGAAGCAGAAAAATCAAATGGTTTTGATCTCCCCATTCTACATACTGATGCTTCTGCTTACTGTCCTATGATATGATTGCTGATTGCATAATTAGTATCCCACTTCCAAGCATAAATTAAGATTGGATTCGAGAACTGGGGGAGGGGGGGAATCCTTTAAAATATAGCTGAAGCATGTCTGGTATACAGTATGTAATCCTATATTTTATTAGCATATATGAAACGCACATAGCTAAAACATGTTAAAAGATAGGTTATTTTATGTTAAGTAATTTATGGATCCCATTAGAGAATGAAATATTTTGAATATTGTACTAAAGCTGGACTACAATGCAGTCTCTCAGCTATCCCATCCCAATTTAAATTTAATATCCATAGAAGACAGTGTTGTCTTAGTAAGCCATAGTCACCCTTCCTCTGCTCATGTATAAAATTATACTAATTTTTATTGAAAACTAATCTTGTTTCCATTCTGACTGAAGAAGGGAAGAAAGAAAGAAAGAAAGAAAAAGAAAGAAAGAAAGAAAGAAAGAAAGGAAGGAAGAAAGAAAGAAAGAAAGAAAGACCGTGGCAATATTTTGGTCAGTAACATTTTCTAAACACATCTCATAGGGCCTCCTAATAATTTAACTGCAAAAGATAGTAGCATGAAAATGCCAAGTCTAGCCTGCATGTCAGGGATGAAATTCAGCAGGTTCTGACAGGTTCTGGCGAACCGGTAGCAGAAATTTTGAATAGTTCAGAGAGCCAGCAAACACCACCTCTGGCTGACCCTAGAGTGGGGTGGGAATGGAAATTTTCCCATATCCTTCCCTTAGGAGTAGGGAGGGAATGCAAATTTTGCAGTATCCTTCCCCTGCCATGCCCACCAAGCCACACCCACAGAACTGGTAGGGGAAAAAATGAATTTCACCCCTGCTGCATGTGGATTTTGTTCCAGTTTGAAAATAGCTCTGAACCTCTGTATCCCCACAATAAGAGCAGCACTAGAGAAATGAGCTGATTTATTTCCAGTTCTGCTGTAGGATAGCTGAAATTCCATTAAAATTGGGGTGGTGGTGTTTGTTGTTTGGTTTTACTTGAACTCAATTTTCTCACGTTAGAAAATAATAAAATGTGCCATATATGATCTAATTTCAAACCATTTAATCCTACATTCTTTGCCACAGACCAAACATTGGAAACTATCCGTGTGTCCAACAGGCGAGATTGTCACCTTGCTGTTTTGCTATGATTCTCTAATGTTTTTTCCAAACTTTGCGTGGATGTTACATTAGAAATTTCCACTTCTATCACCTGATATGGTGCACTCTATTGTATTATTTTTTTCTTAACAATATCATTTAAAAACTTTATTATGAACTTCTAGTTGCTATAGTAATATAGACACTTTTTAATTTTTCTAAACAATATATTCTATTTTAGGACTAAAAAAAAAACACCTTCTCACAAGTGTACATATACTGGTACTTCATGACCCCTGTCACTTTTTGTTCTCTTGTATCCCAATATTTAAACATTATTATTTGTAAAGCTAAGTAACAGTCTGATACATTAAAGAAATAGATATACAGTTTGGCAAGAGTCAATTGCAGGTCTCATTAAACATGTTTGCTATTTTTTTTAAATATTTTTTTTTAAATCTCCACATAGACTTTTTTTTCCAGTTTTAGTCTCACATTACAAGTGTTAATTAAATGACTTGCCAACTAAGAAACTCCATTGAAGTCTACTTAAAGATCTTCATTGACTGAATGGATTAATCCCTAAGGCAAATTGTACATTGCAAAATGCTGCAGTAATTATGAAGTCAGGGGTTCCTCTTCAAAAGCCTCGGAGAGGAAAAAGACAAAGAATTTGGTCAGGAAAACATTCTATTGAATTCAGTGAACCTTGCTTGCTGACTGAGAATTCTAGAATTCCATTATAATTCTGAAAAGCAACAGGTTGGCGGGTAATCGTTTTAGAAACAATTATGGAATATAATTTTCATCATGCAAGTGTCCACAAATTTTCTTTAAATTCCATTGTCATATCCTGTGGAACTTTGAAGAAGAATATTTGGGGGCATATTTATCAATTTCTCAAGTATCAATGACATCTCTTCCTGAAAATTTTGATTTATCCAATTGGCCTCTTAAAATATGTGTGTTCTTAGGCAAATGATATTCCAAGAACAAATACCTGCTTCACCACCAGGAAATGTGGTGACTATTTAAAAGTGATAGATTAAAGTGTGATAGCACAAGTATGGTCTGTAGTAAGCCTACACAACTGATGGATGATGCAATTTAGATTTACTTCGTACATGTCCTATGATTTAATCCCAATAGTTATTACACATAGCCTAATTGTAAAAAGTGACCATATGTTGAAAGTCAAAACTGCTGGAAGCCAATTGACTTAAACTGAAAAGCTGAAAGTCAAAACAACTAAATTATTGATATTCTGTACTGTAGGAATATAATGGGATGCTGAACTAAAAGCAATAAATGGTAATGAACTCATAGTATTCCAGACTAAAGTACTCCTGTCGCATTCTGAAACAATTCGATGAATTAACCATTGAACACTGGAAATGCTGATTTTTCCCTGCCTCATAGGTTCTTGCCAGTCACATGATGTTGTCTGCATGCTAATAATATGAGGTAAAATAACCAAGCCTCTAATTCATCTACACTCTCAGAAGAAGAAAAAAACACCCCAAAACCTTGTACTTCTTTCCTTTGCTTTGGAAACAGATGAAACTTGTGTGCTAGTGAGTTCTTTATGTGTTTATGGGGATTTGTTTTCTCTTAGGAGGAGCTGCCTACCATGCTGTCCCACCTCCCTGAAGTGTTTCATATCAGTCCAGCTAGGAAAAGAAGCCCTGACATCCCAATGTGATGAAATACTGCTCTCCCAAGGTTTGCTGTCATGCAGTCTGAGGATAACATGCTTCATGGGACTTATTAGAATGCTGCTTTCACAGAGTTCACTCTGCAATGCTAATCTGATACCGTAGTGCACAGAAGGCTTTAGAGGCTTCCCACTGCATTTGTTAAAATGAATTTGTTTTTAAAAATGAATCATTGCTTGCAACCATTACATTAGCGTGCTACTGGGAGAAATGTTTTGGAAGCCACCAGAGAAATGTACTCAAGTGCACGTGCATAAATGATGGATTCTGTGTTGTATGTGTAGATGGTGGTGCTAGATTATTTGTTTCTGCCTGTGGAGAAAGGGGAAATGATTGTTTATTAATTCATAGAGCAGTGGAAGTTCTGGGGGGGAAAAGTTTATCCAATCTTGCAGAGAGACAAAGAGATATATATATAACACTATGCCAAATGTGTTGAGACCTGCAGATGGAAAATGTGGGGAAAAGATTGGGAACAATTAGCAAATGGTAAAAAGAGCAATGTGGCAGGCCTCATTATTTAGACAATAGAGCTCTCTCCAAATTCAGAGTAGAAAATGTTGTTCTGCATTTCCTTGCTCCTGAAATTTGGCCAGTGTTCCTATCTTGAACAGATAGTAAAAGTGTCTCCTTTTCAGAGTTATCACTTTCCATAATTCTTTAAAGGATGAAACTGGCAAAAATGTCTCCCTTGCAGTCTCCACTGAAATTAATGGGAATTAAAACCCCAGACAGATATATCCTTCATATCATCTCTTATTTCTTTCCATACAGCTTAATCCGGAGATGCTGCCCACAATAGGTGGTACTCATTATTTATCAAAAGCACTCCTAGATTGGTTTGAACATAGTAGTATTGTTGCAGATTGTGCTGTTGGAAAAGATGAATACAAATTCACTGCTCAACGCATTTATTCAGTACAATAAACCATTTTCTCTGCATTCCCTGAAAGATCTGGCAACCTAAACTGATTATGGGAGCTCACATTGATTGGCCCTGAGTTTGCAAGAAAGTACAAAATTGCCAATTTTATGCAGTAGCACTTTCAATCTCCAGAGTACCATCCAGAACGTATTTAAATATCTTGCAAGTCAGAATACCTTTTGAACCAAAAACCTATATCTGCTTATTATTTAGCTGATGCATATATTCAGCAGATTACATTTTCAGTGCATAATTCAATCAACTACTGTAAAAAAGCTCTCTTGTTCTCCTTCCAGATAACTCAATATGACTGTTAACCATCACACAACACCAGCATTTCTTATAAAATATTACAAAAAACCACTGAACTGGAAATCGTCCCTCTCCCCAACATATCAATGTGTGCTGCAGATAAAGATGTCAGTCCTTTGTTGTAGGGCAAAGAATATTCTAGCAATTCTTTAGGGCATACTTTGCCCAGACATATAACATACTTTGCCCAGACACTACTTCCATGTCAAATTTATTGTCACATCCTTTAATCCATAAATGTTTGTGAATTGTCATTTGAGGAAAATCTGTCTGCTATAAGGAATTCTCAGGAACGTCACAAAACTTTCACATTCAAGTGTTGTTGTTGTTGGTGTTTTTTTTTTTGTTTTTGTTTTTTTTGGAAATCCATGTTAGTTTAATTGTTTTCAAAACAATTCTGCTTAAATTTATGGTATGGATTAAAAATGGATGAAACCTTCCAGACCTTTTTTTCCAGGTGTGCTTGAGATTTAACCTTTCAAAATCGAGATGCTTGAGATTTATTTATCTTCATATTCTCTATGATGAAAAGAAATCTGGAAAAGTTGCTTGAGTAAATGCAATCATGGTTTTGATCAAGTGTTAATTTTTATTTTTTTACAGACCGCCTTTTATTTATTTTATTTATTAATTAAATTTTTATACCGCCCTTCTCTCGAAAGACTCAGGGCGGTGTACAGCCAGCAATAAAAACACACAATACAAAA
>JANHFT010004796.1:39570-60370 GCA_032467955.1 Pseudoxenodon macrops
TGACAAAGGTGGGGGGGAATGAGTGAGTTTGTTTCCTGCCTACCATGTTTCTCCCTTTCTCATCCAAGGAAATATATTTTGCCTTTTTGATATTTCTTAAAATGTTTCATTTTCTAGGAGAGGGGTGGGTTTACTTCCTACAGTTTAAATGTGTTTCTAAAACAAAGCTATTTTATGGAATATCCAGTTATCAGTTGATCTTGTTTTCTTACAACACATAGTTTTTCAGTATTAGAGAGAGATGCTTAACAACTTTGTACAATAGGGTCATGATCAACATATTTCAGAGACAGGTGACAGGTAAATTACCTTCTCCTTTAAAGTTTACTGTAACACAATGTTCAAAAGAGGTTGCAGCTTTCTACTTATCAATTCTTGTAATACCAAGGAAGCAGGCTGTAGCTCCACTCCTTCGAAGCATTAAAGGTTTTCAAGCAAATTACTAATTTACAAAAAATAATTCAAGATACTATAGTTTATCATAAAATATAAAACAGCCATCCAGAGATGTTGGGCAGTGGACTCATACTGTACTGTGTTTTACTGTCTTTTGTTAACTTCTGTTTTTATCTTCCAGATAGATTTATGTGCTGGCAGAAGAGCATCTTGATAAAAATAACTTTCTTCACAATTTTGTTTGGAGCAGTTCTTATTGCATGATGCATTAGAACATTAAAATGCCAAATCATATTATAGTGGACCTATTTAGAGGAGAAGTCCTATTTCAAGAGAATGGCACGTTTTTGCATACATGCATCTAAAGTCAATGTTTACCACTGGGAAGATAAAAGTAACCCGACCAGAAATTCTACAGCTGTTACCAATCAGGTTGAAAATACTAGATCAAAAGCAACCCACTTTGAACACTATAACATAGTATCTCTCCTAATTTTAATTCAGATCACTCGACTTCCAAGTAACTGCATTGGGGGCTGACGGTTCATTTTATGCACTGTTTCTTGGGGATAAAGGCAATAGTTGTCGATTAAGCAGAACCAGCTCCTCTGGCGTTTTTGCTTTAATTAACGTCAACCTTCGACGGCCCGAAGTGTTTCTTACTCGCTCAGAATCTGTAGTTCAACGTCCCCGCTGCCAGGATGGGCCTTCGGCAGCTTTCGTGGCTCCACCCAAGTAGCCAGGCACAAGGCCCAACGGCCCCCACCTCCCGCTTGGCTCCTCCTCACTTAGGCCGAGCCACCTAACTGGCGCTGCCTTTCCTCCATCTAGGGGGCCTCTCCCATTCTTCCTCGTCGTCCAGCGTGGGGGAAGAAGTGGCGCCGTTGTCGTTCTTGTGGTGCGGCCACCTTTCCGAGTCTCTCAAAGTGGCTGAAAACGCGTCGTCGCTCTCCGGCGGAATTGGCGGTCGCCGCTGGGATTGGCGCTCTCCGGCAAAGCCCCGGCTTCAGCTGGCGGCCGGGGCCGCGGGAGAATGCGGCGCCTGGCGCGGGTAGTGTTACTGTGCCTGGGCTGTGGTTTGTGCTCCCTGCTGTACGCATTCAGCCAACTGGCTCTGTCTTTGGAACAGGAGGCGCTCCGGCGCCAGGGGGACTCCACCTTTCCAGTCCGTAAGCAGCTTGGTGGCGGCAACACGCGCTTGGGAGCTGTGGCGGGAAGCGCAGGCCGCGACGAGAGACACCGGCGGTCGGGGCCGGAGAGGTATATAACTCGGCTCTTAAGCTTGGGGAGGGAAGAAAGGGTCTCTTCCCCACCATGTTCTTCCTTTATTCCTGGCGGGGGGGGGTGCCCCTCTTTCATGAGCAGCGGCCTGGCTGGATTCCTAAGAAAGAGAGGAAACACCTTGCTAAGTTGCTACTACAGTAATAGATCCTAGGCAAAGATGTCCTATCTTCATGAAGTTTCAGATTGTTTATAGATCCCCAAATATTTGTTACATGAAAATACTTTAACTAATAGAACTACGAATAATAATAATAGCAAGAATATTACCGACTTTTGCATTCTCCCATGACCTTTGGTGGTTTTGTTTCCCCTATGTACAGATCTGCACATGGCTCACTGCATTGTACTACATATGCCAGTTGCTCAATTTGTGTTGTATGCAGTACAATGCAGTGAGCCATGTGCAGATCTGTACATAGGGGAAACAAAACAACCACTTCATAAACACATGGCACAACATAGGAGAACAAACCCATCAGGACTAGTTTCAGCAGTCCATCTGCATTTAAAAGACAAAGGCCACTGTTTTGAAGACAGCAAAGTCCACATTTTGGACAGAGATCAAAGAGGCCATCTATGTCAATATTGAATAGCCCTCTCAACAGAGGGGGAGGGATTCAACATAATCTATCTCCAATCTACAACACAGTCCTTTCAACAGTTCCAGGAACTCCACACTCATTTGCACTACTCCGGTGACCCTATGATACAGATAAACCTCCAGGTGACCTTAACAATCTGCTAAAAGAATGCAAATGACCAGCTGTCTGCAAAGAGTATAAATCATTCCATTCTCCACCATCCAGTCAAAGGTGAAGAAGTTTCTTGGATGAGAAGCAAAACATATTTAAAGAAAAACCAGAAAGTCCAGTTGCCTCTTGAAAAAAGTACCTTTTGGACAACCATGACCTGGATGACTGAGAATCTCCATAGACATTCAGCTAGGATTGAGCAGTTTGTGCCTTATTTATTTACATATTTATTTTAAGCTTATATGCCACCCAGCTCACTAAAGCTGACTCTAGGTGGCTCACAATAAAACATCAATGTAAAACATTAAAACAACTAGTAACTTTAAATTTGACAGAACTGGGGAGGAAGGGAGCAAAAGATGTACATGAGGAAAAGTGGAGTCTTACCTAGTTCTTAACCATTTCCAGAATAACACACCTCCATTGGGGTACCTGGCCACTTGGCAGAGCCACGTCTTCAGGTCCTTTTGCAAGACTACAGGGGTGGCTGTAGATCTCACGTTGGGTACAATGTTCCAGTACAGTCTTAATTCACAACCATTCATTTAGTGGCCATTTGAAGTTACAATGGATCTGAAAAAAGTGATTTACAACCAATCCTTGTGCTTACGACATCACAGTATCACTATGGTCCTGTAATCAAAAATCAGGTGCTTGGCAACTAGCATATATTTATGACAGTCATGTCATCAACATTTGGACCTTTCCAGCTGACTTTCAATGAACAAGTCAATGGGGGGAAGCCAGATTTACTTAAGAACCATATGATTCACTTAACAATTATAGCAAAATAGGTCCTAAACAACTTAACAAATTGTGGTCTTAGTTGTGATTGTAAGTCACCTGTATATGTCTCCTGCACCACCATATTTCAAACTAAGCTTAAAATCACTAGATAAAGCAATAAATGTTACTGAAAATCGAAAATAATGACAGTGAAACATGACATTGAGATTTTTGTGAAAGAGCCCACATCTTGATTATTTGTGTTATGAAACATACACAATTATGTTGAAGATGTGCAGATGAGCAGTCTTTGTGATGTTGCATATTTATAGCATATTTATAAAAAGATCAAATTTAGATCCAACTGCTACTTCACACCTGCAAATATTGAAAGTAGTCATGGATTTAATCAAGATTTTTTCCAGGCATTAATTAATTCTGCTTTTCCCTCATTATACTTTGGAAATTAAGATACATAGTACTCCGAAGTGACTTTGCATTTTAAGATTGTTGATTGCTTAAGTGTAAAATAAGATTTGATATTAAATTTGTTTACTGAAATATAATCATGTTCTACAGATCAATTTAGCTACTTTTGTTAGATGAAAGTCATGATGCAATGTGATAATTCCTGTTCCAGTTTGTTTAGCAGAAAAAGTTAATCTACGTATTATACAAACATTAACATGAAATTAGGAAAATTGCCTGAGGTAATTCTGATTCCACCTACTGCATGCAGAACTGAAAATCCCATTCCTTCCCCATTTTCAGTTCCAACTTTTACAACGTATTTGAGCTTTATAATTAAAGTGGAATGAAATTTTTAGTTCTGAAGAGTAAAGCTGTCAATTTTAAACTTCATCTTTTGATTTTATGAGATGCTTTATATATAGGATAGCCCATAAGATTTGGAAATGGCAAAGGATTGTTTGTCTCCAGTTCAAGTGTTTCAGCAGATGGCTTTTATTAAAGGGAGTATTATCTTAATATTCACTAACTGCTTTATGACAGAAATATATTTTATTTGATTAAAGGGTGGCTGCGGGCAAATGCCACTTAAGTGTAAGTACAGTATATTATGGGAGGAACAAAAATTCTATTTAGATTTCTGAGCCCTATTTCTTGTGGAGTATACAATTCTGGCATTAATTAGTGGAAGCACAGTTTTACATCATAGAAATCATCTAAAATAAACTATATGCAGCTGCTTTTTGCTTACATAGGAATTAATTTTAAAATTCTCTGTAAAATACTGAGAATTTAAATTATATTTTTCGTGCCTGTATTTTTTAGAAAGTACAGTTTGACAATGTATAGTCTATTGCAACTAAATATTTAAAATGCATTTCAGAAGTGAACGTCGTAACTATCTGTAGAAAGCCTACATACATATCCTGATGGATTACACACTACTAAGGATCAGCTTCACTGAGGTTAATGCATATTACCAATTCATAATGACCATAGGTTTTTTTTTTGTATGATTCCATATTCCATGTAATTCACTTTTAAAAACTGTTTTATTAATACTATATGATGTACTTTTGTATGAAAAACACGAAAGAATTGTGTTGATCATAAGAAAAAAAAATATTGAGGCAATACTGTTTTTTTAAAAATAATTTTATTACACTTATCAAGATATAAATGCAAAAGAAAATGAAAATAGGAAAATGAGGGAACTCTTTTTAATATAGTAGATAAGATAGCAACATCACAGCCTTAACTTTTTATTTTTACATACTTAATATGTATTAGCCATTTCTATAACAACAAATTTAATCAGCAAAACCTAAAGTCAACGTTTCATTTTTTTCCCATCTCAAGCACAAAACCCAGAAGTGGTTTCCAAGTAGAAACAAAGCTGTGGATATGTTATTTTCTTTGACTAAAGCAATTAATGTAGCCATCTCTGCTACCACCAGTCTTTTCAGCCAGTCATCCATTGTGGGAATTAAAGTATCTTTCCATTTTTGTGCATAAAAACATTCTTGTTCTGTCTACATATATAACAGCAAAGTTCCATATTTTTTTCAAGTTGTCTATCAAGCCTAAAAGAAAAGTTTCCGGCTTGATTTTTATATTCATTTTCAGAACCTTTTGTATTAAAATATAAACCTTACCCCAATATTTCTTTGCTTTGTCACGTCCATCAAAGATGATAAAAAGTTCCTTCTTTATATTTACATTTTCAGCATACATATGAAATACCTTTATACATCTTTTAACAGTTTTATCAGGCGTATCATTTTATTAAAAAATTCTTTTAAGTTATAATTTAATGTAAATTTTAAACCTTTCATCCATATGTTGTCTACACTTCGTCCATTGTGCAATCATTATATTGTACTCACCCTTTTTTACTCGTTAGATTATGCAATACTTCACCATATTCATTCTCCAAATTCAATTTCAATAACAATTTATAAACCCTGACGAAACATGTTCATCATTACCACACAATATAATTTCAAATTCATTTTTTTTACAAAGTCAAATCTGTAACTTAGAGGTTTTTATATATCTACGGTATATATTTCATGTGATTCACTTTTTAAAACTATTTTATTAATACCATGTTATATATGGTATGAAAAGCAGTAAAGAATAAAGTGTGTTGATCAGAAAAAAGGCAATACTATTTTTCATTTTTCATTATCCTACCAAATTTATGTAGCATAATTACTATGCAAATAAATTCATTAAGCAAGAATTAGCTGTATTTAATATGGATTATATGGAAGTATGATTGTCCCACAGTAATATTTCATTGAATTGTACAATATCTCTATAATAATATATCTTTATATTTTCCCTTGCATCAGTTTCCTGGTAGTCCCATTCCTCATCCCTTTCACAATAATCAGCATTTTAATTCTACTTGGTGTTGTATCTTGGTCTTTTTATAAAAATGCTTCCTAAGTACTCCAGCATTTTATTTGTTCATATAGCAATTTGTATACTCTAAATATTAAAGAATTTGAACTGTTTACTATCATAAAACTATCTGTGTAAGTAAGCAATCTATATTAACTCATCTAGTTTTCATAAAAATAAAACAAAGCATAAAAATCCAAGCTGTGATACTTCCCATCCATTATTAATCATCAAATGTTTATCCTCATATGCCTTTACATGCATGATATTCCATAGCAGAGGAAAGATTAAAAAAAGCATAGATTCTAAGACCCAACCACTTGACTTCATTGGGAACCCTCAGCAGCATCTCCTTTCAGGAAGAATGCATTAAATGGGAAGTACCTATTCACTACTTCAATCTTAGATTGTAGCAAAGCAATGCTGCTTTGACTACATAGCAATTGAATCTCACTTTTAAAATTTAAAATTATTTAAAATTTAAATACATATTAATTTAGGGTGGCGAACGTTCAAGAAGAAATGGATGCTTCTTAGCAATATTTTTAGTTTTTGACTTAGTGACTTGCAACTTATTGTCCTATGAAATACGGTGTAATACATGATTTTTAAAATACAAGAAAAAAGTAGACAATAGCCAAATGATGTGCAAATAGAATATTAGAAGAAAATAAATTATTCACAAGCAATAAATAGAAATTACCACAAAAATAGCATTAAAACATAAAATCCATGTTCAGTCATGTTTTGTTTTATTTTATCCCCCAACTCCCCAAACACAGCTTATAACATCAGTTGTACACATTTTCAACCTTTACATTTATATAATTTTAACATAATATCATAATTCCTTTATTCATTTCACCATCAAAATTCATACTTACATCTTTTTTTGTTCTTTTATCTTCTATTTCCTATAATTTTGCAACAACATTCCAACCCTTTCCTACTTCCCTTCCTCTTTCTTTCTCCCCTTTTCTACTTCCCTTATCCCTTTCTTTCTCCCTTCCTTTCCCCATTTCCACCTTGCTTCTCTCCCTCCTCTGCATCTCTCTCCTATCTACCTTCCTTCTCTTCTCCTCTTCCTCTCCTACTTCCTTTCTTCAATCCAATCTCCCTACTAGTTATTTGACAACAGCCAAATTTAATGTATTTCATTTATATGTAAATATAACACAAATTAAACAAAGCTTGTTAAGTTTAATAGTAGTGATCTATTCTTTTTCTAGAAATGCATTACTCTGTGTGAAATGGACATTGCTTTTTCTTCCACTTTCAGCCTCTTTCATGATATAATTTCTTTAGAAATTTAAAGAATACAGGAAAAGCTGTGCTTATCGTTTTTAGACAGAAAATGGCTGAGGAGTCTGCCTCTTTTATTTTAAATACACCTGGTGTTTTTCACCACAATAAGTGTAAGTAACTACGGTAGAGGGTTAATTTTTATAGTTTTACAGGCAGGAGCACTTCTTGAGTTGATCAGGTGATTATAAATATATAAAGTGACCACACAAACGCTCCACAAATTCTACAGAAAAGAAAGGATGTGTTTCAAAAACTTACAGTGCATCACTAGAAAATAATTTCATAGAAACAGCATTGAAAGAAGGACTAATGGACTGTTTTAACTACGGACTTCCAGCTCTTACCCTAATCAACTTCAAGGGTTCTATCTATGTGTAATCTATGAAGTGTTTGTGCAATATAATGGTTTAGCCAGCTGCAATATTTACCCTGGCCAGAGACTTAACAAGTTTATTGAAACAATTACAAGTTATTATATTTCATCAACTTGTACCAATCAGTTACCGAAATTAAGTATAATTCAAAGCATCTCTAACAGATATTTCAAAATAAACAGTTACAAATTCAGTACAAAATTCATCAGCAATATTTTTAGTTTTTATGTGTACAGAATGCTGCTTTTCTTCTGATCTTATTCCATCCATGACTCTTAGTTTTGTTGAACATTCAACTGCACGTTTTGATTTCTTTGGGGAGCTTTATGCTTGGGTGCATGCAGACTTAATTTTGTGCCATATGTTATGTTACCTTGTCTAATTGCTGGCTTCCTATTTAAATTAACTATTTAACTTTCCAGGTAGAGGATAAAATAGCAGTCAGTGGGAAATGAATGTTTGTACAGCCTTTGACCACTGGAATAGATAATACTAGATGAAGCAGGCTAACAATCCAAATTAATTTTAAGCATCCTATGAAAGAATTCTACTCCTTCCATTTTATAAGGGTATGCTGAAGGTACCATGTGAACTGTCTGAAACGTTTAAAGGCTGACATGCTCTCCTACATTACCTCTAAGCACTAAAGAGCTGTTGCCAGAAAGCATAGACAAAACTGAGGTAGGAGGACCAAAATTATTTTGGTACTGATTTAGTGATTCAGATCTGCTGTTTCTTAGCTGCTTTGCATTTTAACTCTTGAAATGTTTGTAATTGTTTATATTTTATTTTAATTCTGTTTACTGCCACCTGAAAGCCCATTTCCCAATCCAAAAATAGAACCCAAAGTATATGAGATAAAACAGAGCAAATGGCTTAAGCATTTTTGGGTTATCAACAAAGTTTAAGATCTTCTGGAATTGGACAACAGTAAAATGCTTTGCTTTTGGATTCTCTGAGCAAGAAAATGCACATAGGTATTTTCTCCTAACCATGGTTATGCTTAAAAGTATTATGGCTCAATCGTTTTGCATTTGTGTTGCAAAATCGCACAAAGTTATAAGCAGTGGAGTTTGTGTTACCATATGGAGCTTTGTATGTACAAATATTAGTCTGGCCAAAATCCATATTGACATATACTCAAAAATGTTTCTGTCCAATTTCTCAGCAAATCATTAAGAAACAGGTAAAATATTCAGTTATCATTACTGGGATTTTTGACATACTTTTGCATGGTGTATGCATTTTTCAGTGCATTTTAAGTAACATTTTGTCATGATTATATGGAACAGACTGAGCACAATTAAGGGGGAAAACTACTTTAATTCTTCAATTAAGGAATAAAAATTAAGTAAGGTGGTTGATTAAAAGCTACCAAATCTTAGAATGTTTAAACAGAGTGCTTATTTTTTCAGATATTCTCATCTGTTAGTGTTAGTTCTTGTCAACCCAACAATTTGTTTTTCAATGGTGATTCTTTTAGTCAACTCAATCCATCTTATTACCTCATAGCTTGCAGGTTTGCTGATGTAGCAGTATATAACAATTGTTGTTTGCATAGAAGTAATTAATGCTAGAATTGGCAATGTGGAAATGGTAAATATTCTTGCTCATTATATACTCATTATGTACCTTATCTTCCAAAGGAAGTCCTATAGAAGAGATTTTTGCAATTCAAGAGCATAATTCAGCAGCAGCACATTAATGAAAAATCTGTAGATGGCAAAAAAAAGGTGGGGAATAAGGAAGTGGTGATTTAAAACAGATAATTTCAATAAAATTGCCACAGAGAAGAAATTAAAGGTAGAATACCAGAGTGTTTATAGCAGATGCTCAAATATAGTAAAGAGAAGCAAAATCATAATATTATAAATGTCCATAGACATTCTCAGTCATCCAGGTCATTGTTGTCTCAAAGGTGCTTTTTCAAGAGGCACCTGGATTTTCTGTTTTTTCTTTCAAGACATTTTGCTTCTGATTCAAGAAGCTTCTTCAGCTTCTTCAGCTTCTTGGATGAGAAGTGAAACATATTCAAAGAAAAAACAGAAAGTCCACTTGCCTCTTGAAAAAGCATCTTTGAGGCATAATATTATAACTTCACCATTGTTAAAGCAGAACTGAGGGCCAAAGTAAACCTAAAAAGTATCCAAAAGAAAATTACCAAGGGATTTTTAAATGTAACATATTGTGAATGTAAACCATGCCTACATGACTTAGGACTGTATGTGAGGATTCGATGTAGTTTGTAGTTTGTTTGTTTTATAATAATGTTCCTGAATTCACAAATTTCTTCAGAGAACCAAGACAAACAAACATAATTTAATTACTTCAGGGAATGCCTGGGTCCAGAAGTTTCTTCCCATCCAGCATAATTGGGCAAAGTAGGTAAGATTACATATCTTATCAGTTAAATGTCATTTTGTGGAATTGAAGAAATATGCCTTCTCTGTCACAATGCCTGTCTTCTGAAAGAGTATTCTTCAGAGATAAGTATGCCACCTGTGTCTAAACTTTGTTGTCTGGCCTGGAATTGGATGTTTGTAGAGCTTTCCATTATTTTTTTGGTGGGGGGGATATTCATGCAGTTTTGTTCAGACACTTGTATTTCTGCAAAATCCAATCTGGCTCGGTCACTGGGACCAGAGTTGTACTCTTCCAGGCTTTGAACTCATTCTGGAGCCCATTTTTAGAGATCTTCTCTCTACTAGAATACATGTGCTTTGGGCTATTCTATGAGTCATATTTATATGGTGCCTTCCTATTGGTTGATTAGTTTGTTGATGGCTCGCAATTGGTTACTGTTCCCTTGTTCTGCCAAGCCTTTGGCTCCTAAGTATTGGATAAGCTGGTGGTAAATCAGCACTCCTGCTGACTGACAAAGAACTGGTTTACCAGGCTTAAGCAATTTCCCTGGCTATCTTTGTACCTGCAAGGCCAACAATCTTAGTAGCTACAAAACTGAATGTATTACATTCAATTTATATAACTTGTATTTCTTCCTTTATATAATGTGGCAATTCTTATATTGGCTAAATTTGCCAAAGGGCATTATAATTGAGGACAAAGTCTTATCTGAGTGAGGGCAATCCTTCCTGATCTTGAAAACATTTTTAAAATGCTGAGCAGATTGGTGTTTCTTTTTAAAAGTATCATGATAGCTTTTGGGTGAACTTAGTTTCCTCCATTTTGTAATAATTAGTGTACATAGATTAAAGTACCACTAATCAGACTTATAATCATTTGTTTTGTAAATGTTATGAAGGAACCAGCAAAGATGATTGCAGAACTGCTCATAGTAATGTTTGAGAACCCCTGGAGAATTGATGAGGTAACAGAATATTAGAAAAAGTAAATGTCACTCCCATTTTCAGAAAGGAATGGAAGAGAACTCAGAAAACTACAAAGCTGTCAACTTGATATCTATCCTGGGCAAGGCATGTGAACAGATTATCAAGAAGCTTTTGTTAGCTTTTGATTAAGTATGCTCAAATTAACTGGAGCCAGCTTGGGTTTATTGAAATCATGTCAGACTAACTTTACCTCTTTCTTTCATAGATTTACTAGCTTAGATCAAGGGAATGCCATAGATGTTCCTTGATCTTAACAAGAGCTTCAATCTCATTATATTCTCCTTAGTGAAACAATAAATTATGGGCCAGAGAATAGTACTGCTAGATGGAATCCATTTCAGCTTGGAGAGAAGTTTTGAATGGAATGATACAGGGCTCACCCCTGGACTCTGATTATCAGATAAAATAACATTTGCAGCTGACACAAAACTGGGTAGTTTCAGTGAAACAGACAGGATTTTAAAATAAAGAGAGATTGAGTAGAGAGCTGAGATGAGTAGGATGGAAATTAACAGGGAGAAATGTAAAGTTATGCACCTGAAGAAGGAAATACCGTATATAAGGCACGAAAATAAGATAGGAGATATTTGGCTTGCAGAAGTACATAAATAAAGGGAATCTGGGTGTCCTTGGTGATTACAAATTAAACACGAGCCAGCAGTGAAAATGCAAACACTATTCTTAATGGGAGCATAGAGACCACATCTTGGAAAATAATTGTTCTACTCTCTTCTGCCCCAATCAGACCACATTTGGAATACCGTGTCCATTTTGTAATATCACAGATTTTTAAAAAATACAATGACAAGCTAAAGAAAGTCCAGAGGACCAGTATTAACAAGATGGTGAAAAGTCTGGAGTCTGGAAGCTAAAACTTAGGAAGATTAGTTGAAGAATGTTTATATGATATGCGTATGTTTAGCTTATAGAAAAGTTGACTGAGGAGAGATATCTGTTCATCAACTATCTGAAGGGCTGTCACAGAGAAGAGAGAGTGAAATTACCAGAGGGCAAGACCAGAACCAATGATTTAAACTACAAGTAAACGGATTCAAGCTAGACCTCAAGAGCAACTTCCTGCTTATTATGAGCTGCCAGCCAGAGGAGCGGGCTGTCACTAAAGTGATTAGTTCTTTGCTAGAGAGCTTCAAAAGCAGGATGGATGGCCATCTATCAGAAGCACTCGAGTGAAAACTGCATTAAACAGAAAGCTTGACTAGATGGTCTCTAAAGATCAATTTTAAGGTTCTATGATTCATATTGTTGCTACAGGGACTACTGGGATTTGCTCTATGAGGGAGCTAGGAATCTTTTTCAGAAAATTGCCAGTAGTCACAAACAAGCATTATTCATTTTTCTTTCCTCTTTTACATCTTTCACTAGAGAGATTTTAATTTTATTTATTGTTCATGAACATCTCTTTGCTTTATTTTCAACTCTTAAATATTTGCTAGGCTCATTCTTTATGGTTCCTAATATGCAATTACAAACGTTTCCTCTTATTTAAATGAACTGAAGCATGTAGATTGGGACACTTGTTCTTCAGGAAGAGGTGACAACCTAGAGCATATACTGTCCTTGGTATCCTGGTCTAAATTGTTTCTCAGAAGTTTCCTCCAGAATGTCTTTGCCTGATTCTTCTGCCAGTTAGAAATAAAGAGACAGAGATTTGGGCCACTTTGTTGTCACAATGACATGCTGTGGTAATCTGTTTTGCAGACTGGAAGCCTGAAGACTTGAGCGATAGAGACTTTTACATGACTACAGTATTACTTGAAACAATTGTCTTGGTTGTATAACCCCTGAGTATTGCAATTGTCTGGGGCACCTGGACTGATTTCTGAAAGCCTCAGAAGAAGAAGGACTCCTGTTGTGGCACTCAATAATGCAAGTAGATCATCTTCACCATAAGGCTTCTAATTAGCACTACCAGATTTAAGCAGATGTGACATTTATATTGTTTAGTTTGTAGTCAAGCACCATAGGCGATTTGGCTGGTGGAGCCATAGCTGCATCTACAACTCAGTGGATATCTAATCAAAAGTTGTATCTGAAACGCAGGAGGGCTTCAATGGACTCTTTTTTAAAGGAGATGTGTCAAATGCATCTTTTATTAAGCACTGCATAATATTTCTCAGCTCATTTTAACAAACAAATTTCAACAAAATTATAGATAGATGTAAATTTCAATTCTAATACACACACACACACACGCACACATTCCCAAAATTATAGTATCAATATCTTGGGCTTCCTGTCACCTTGACATTTAATAATAACTTTTATTTCTGCAGACTATATAGAAATAATTTGCACTGCCATGATGTTCTTTCACAAAGGTTTCTCTGGAATTTGTTTCCCAATTCACTTTTGGCTTCTAGCCTTTTCTGAACCTCACCAAGGTCCTTCCACCATCGCAAGTTCTGTGTTTAACTCTGACAATATTGTGAGCTGCTGTTCTTCATGAGCATGACATTTCCAGAACCATTCATTTATAAAGGGCAACAGCAAAAATAAAGAAGGAAATTCTGCCTACTGCAGACTTTGGGGGGTTCTAAAACATTTTTTAATTCCCCTCCTTAACTATTTTTGGTAGCTTTTTGTAAAAAAGTTTTTTTTTTAATGGCAGGGCTATCCCAGTATTACACTACCATCTGGCGACAGCCCTGTAGGAATATAAGTAGGAACTATCAAGTATTGTCTCAAGGTTAAAATGGCAGAAAACAAAGTGTATTGAATGAACCAGAACTGTTTCCTAACAGCTTTCTACAGAAAAAAAAACCAAAACGATAGGACATATATCAAGCACTGAACTGGAAAATAGTGTTCACATTTAATTTTTGAGCCAGTGCTGTATGAATGTCTTTTTAAAGCTTTTTTAAAAAAAATCCACCCTGCACTCATTGAAGATGGCTCTAAGTATCATGGGAAACAATTGTAGGCAACAGCAATTGCCTAGATATCCTTCTTGTTGACTTCTGTTAGCCAGCCAGGAACTAAAGTTGGGAAGAAAATACTGGTTTTGGAAGGTCTTTGGTTGAATCCAGCAGGAATCTTATTTTCTTATCAGATAAAAAATACATTTCTTTATTCCATGCACTAAAGGGCAGGGGTCACTTTCTGTGCTCCTACCCCTTGCATTTTGAACACAACAGGCAGTAGAACAATAAGTCAGGTTAACTTAAATCCAAGTTTTTTGGTTTGCTGAATTTACTCCATGAGCCCCAATCCAGTCTAGAATCTGGGTGAAATGGGAGCCTAAATATTTTGTTCTGGATACCAAAAAGTAAAAATATGGAGCTGGTTTTATATTAATTCCAACAATTGATTCCGCAAGTCCATATATTAGTACACTGACTACCAGTAATTTAGACTAAAATATTGTCATCCTTACAGCTTGTGAACTTTTTAAGTGGAAACTGAATGTGCATGTTGAATGTATGAGAGAGGGATGTGAGGAAGAGAGAGGGAGAGAGAGGGAGTAGGAGAGAGAGAGAGAGAGAAAGGGAGAGAGAGAGAGAGAGAGAGAGAGATTCTGTGCATATAAATGCTTCTATTAATTCTTTGACTATCACCCTCCCTTTCATTCCAAAAATAATCATTTACTGGTATTAAATGTGTCTTTGGCTGAAATATTTTTTCACCTGGACTGCCTGGCTGTTCTTTTGAAAACCAAACACTTTTACCACCAAAGATGATGGAGAAAAATATATATGCTTCTGGTTATTTTATTTCATTTACTGTGGATTTACAGGTGTTTTAACTGTTCTGAATTCCTTGATAGATTAACTAATAATAAGGTGAGCCTGAGAGCAATATATTTTATTTTAGAGAACAGGAACATAAAAATCTTTGAGGGGAAAACACATGAGATGAAATCTTTCGTGGCGGTTCATTTACTGGTAGCTATAAATACTTCTCTAATAGTGCAAAATGTTTCACGGTGGTAAAAATGTACAAGCTAGATATTTCATTGGCAGGATTTCCCTGATTAAATAAGACAAACAAGTATAGTAAGAGATTTCCCTTTTTAGGTGATATATTTTTAAAGGTTTCCCCAAAGAGACAGTTATAAATTCTATTTCTACCACAAGTGTTATACCTTCATTTCCATAAAGCTATTTAAACGAACAAAGTCAGTGCTGGCTCATAGACTTATATAATACTAGGCTGGCATATTGTTTCTTTAATATTGCCATCTCTCCCTCGATATTTTTGGTACATTGTTTTCTTCCCTGGGATAGACATATGCCACTATGACAACAACTTCGCTATTTTTTAAATTGTTCTTTGCACAGTCAGCTAGATGTTCAGACTGGATTTGGCATTTTTGTCTGACTATCAAGTTCTTCCCAAGGACCTTGGATAGGCAGATGTGACACGTTTGATGGTGTTACAGATATCATGGCAGGATAAGCTATTCCAAGTAAAGCTGCCTGTTGCAAATGACTGGTAATGAATTTGTCAATGTCGATGGTGTTTAAATGGTGCTCCAACACATTTCTGTTTTGAGATCACAGTCAAGACGTCTATGACTATTGGTGCTACGTTTGATTTCTTTTGCCATAATCATTCTACTTCTATTTGCAGGCCCCTGTGTTTTATTATCTTCTCCAGTTCTTTCTCATCTGTTTTGCTATCTCCAGATGCTGCTATGTCAACTATCCAGACTTGCAGTGCTCCTTATATATCAGTTGGTACTCATCTCCATAAATATATTTCTTTGCCCTAACTTCTATTCTGGCTTCCAACTAGCAGTTCAAAGTAATATATTACCTATTATACAATCCTATGTAGCATGGCAGCAAAGTATTTTGAGGATTAGTCTTCCCCACCAGAATCAACCTGCAACCTTTGTTTGCCCTAAGAAAAATTGTTGATAGTTCCACATTTTCATGAGGAGCATATTATGGAGTTTTTAGATGCCACTGTTCTGTGCAGCATCCATATTTTGGAATAACCTCCTGCTTGAACTGACATCAATAACAGAATAACGAGTTGAATTGGACTTTGGAGGTCTTCTAGTCAAACCCCCTGCTCAATAGAATTCTTTATTGGCCAAGTGTGATTGGACACACAAGGAATTTGTCTTTCTCAAGTAGGAGAGCCTATGCTATTCCAGACAAGTGGCTGTCTAGACTCTTCTTTAAAATCTCAAGTGTTGGAGTACGTACAACTTCTGAAGGCAAGTCATTCCACTGATTAATTGTTCTCATTGTTAGGAAATTCCTCCATAGTTCTAGGCTGCTACTCTCCTTAATTAGTTTCCACCCATTGTTTCTTGTCCTGCCTTCTGCTGCTTTGGAAGTTGGAATTTCTTTTCTTTAAAAAAAAACTTTGGGATTTGGAAATGGAAGTTGACCCCTACCATTTTCACCTTCTCAAAACTACTTAAAATAAAGCTGTTCTGGAGTGCCTTTGATGATGCACGTTACCTAGGACAGATGAATATATTACAGCCCCTGGCCTCTCTGACATTGTAATTATGCAATTTTATATTTTTTTTTACTGCGGATGATTTATTTCCTCTGGCTTATTACTGCAAACCATTGGGAGTCTTAGAATTATGGCTGATAAGAAATCTAATAAATAAATGCCCAATAATCCCACTGTTTAGGATGTTCGCAGCAAGCTAATTAGAACAAACTGATAGAGAGAATCTCCTTGCTTTAACCTTGAGGCTTTTAAAGCAGAACTGAAAAGGCTGCCTGAACTGGGTGAAAAACAATAGCAAGTAAAACCTAATTAGCTAGAGGAAGAAATATTCCCAGTTGACTAGCAAATGCCCAGGCTGTTAAATTAAGGGGAAATGGAGGATTGCTTGGTGAAAGTTGGATTGAAAATGGGTTAGGGCATTAAAGACTCTATCCCTTCTCCTCTCCCTTGGAGGCAGAGTTTTCACATGTCCATGTATGTGCTTGCCTGAGGTGTAACACTTGTACCCTCCTATAAATTGCCCAATAGGCTAATGCAGTCTCAGTTTCTGAGCAGGAGTGGAATAAACAATTCTTCTTTTCTACTAGGAAAAGAATCTTGCCTGGGAAACGGATTTGTGGCTCATCTGGGAGAGAAAAAGAATAATTACACTGAAACAAAAGAGGCCAGCATGGTGGTGGATTTGGCTTGATGGGGGTGAGGAAGAGGCCTACATGAGCTTGCAAATTGCTAAACATTTGTGTGGTAAGTTGCCAGGGTGATGTTTCTAGCCCAGTAAAATTGTTTTTGTGACCCAAGCATCCAAATTTGGCAATATTCTGTATACTTTTAAATGAATTGTAGGTTTTTTTTCACCCCTGATCTCATCCACGAAATGAATAGTTCAGTGTAGGAACTGTTTTCCCAAGAGAGTGAAGGGTTGTTGAAATAGTCTTTGGAGCTATGAATTCGTAAGACAACAAAGCCCACAAAGGATTACAGTTTCTTTTAAAGCTGTGCAAGAAATTAGATTTGGGGATTTGATTGAAAGGGAGGTTGAATCTCTGAATCAAATTGGCTTTTCAGATCAAATTAGAAAGTCAAAACTTACCTTGGAGCATGCCAACATTTGGAGAGACTCCAAAGACCATTTTATTAAAAGCTAGCATGATACCATGAGTCACTCCACTCCTATTGTTAAGAATAAAGAGTGCCACAGACTAGTCAAGTTCTTATATAGGGCTACAGACACTGAAGATGAGCTCATGGGTATATCTGACCATTGAAAAATAATTGCTCTTACAATGGAAAAGGAGTACAGAGGGGGTGTACACAAAAATATGGGTGTCTATATATCTGTGGAAAAAAGCAACACTTAGTAATGCAGAGTACTTATCATTCAAAAATGTGAATGCCAATCAAGCTGATTGTTACTCTAGCACAAGGGTCAGCAACCTGCGGCTCTGGAGCTGCATATGGCTCTTTCAGCCCTCTCCTGTGGCTCCCTGTCGCTCAAAATATGCGTCACAACTGCCAATGTCCAACCATGGATAAATCCAAGAAAATAAAAGTTTCAGAAGAAAACATAACGTTTAATTCAACTACATATGCTAGTTTTGTGGCCACTCAAGAAATAGTCAGGCACAGGAAGGGTTTTGTGGCACCCGGTGTTTTCTTTTCTGTAGGAAATGGGTCCAAATGGCTCTTTGAATGTTGCAGACCCCTGCTCTAGCAGCTTCATCATGGAGCCTACTTTGAACAGGGGGAGCATTAAACCCACCCCTTATCAGAACTGTTGTGAATGTCCTGATTCATTCAGTTTGTGAATCAAAGGCCCTTTATAGATGTAATATAGGTTACAACTGGAGGATATGCATCATGAAGTAGCAACTGTGGTATGTATATGGGGAAAATGGTTTGCCACTTAAGACTGCTTTAGCCATTGATTTTCACATTAAACAGGCAAGAAAAGGCTGGGACATTCAATGGCCTCACTAGAAAGAGAAAAAGGACACTCAGAACAATAAAATTCCCTTCACAACTGAATGATTAAATTGAAACATGCTTCTGAGTTGATTTCAAACATTTAGCGGCTTCTCTGCATGTACAGAAATAGTATTTTTCTACATTTTGTTTTGTAAATTTAAATTGGATTGATTTTCAGAGCCAAATCAACAATTTGAGTAAAATCTTGCCTGATTTACCAGTAGACATTTGGAACATTTAGTAATACTGTCAAGTCATTGAAGAGAAGTCTTTTTGCTTGTATCAAACTATTGTGGTTCTGCTAATTTTTTCAGTGAACCTTTTAAAATAGGGGGGACCAGCACACGTATGCCAGCAACCGGGCAACGCAAACAAGTGAAACCCTATCCATGGGATGCAGGGAGCCAGTCAAACAACACACCCTCTGGTCCGTGGAAAAACCTTTCTCCATGGAACCAATCCTTGGTGCCCAAAAGTTTGGGGCAAGCTGTTCTAGAGTAATATTGAAGACGCACGTTTTAGCAGAAATTATGAATAGGGTTATTCATATTTCCAAAAACTGCTGCATAAGCAAATCATTTCTGTTGAGAGAGCAACATGATATTGTAAGGATATCAGATACCATAAATTATTTTTTTAAAAACATTTTTTATTTTTATTTCTCACACAAATACACAAATATACAGTCTCTTAACTGTTAGCAATCATATACCTTACATTTTAGCATCCATATTAATTTATTTCTCATCCTAAGATTAAAACATATAGTCGAGGTTGCTCTTCTACCATTCCATATCTCCTTCTTATTCCACAACAATCTTTCCTCTCTTTCTCTCCCCTCTTCCCTATTCCCTCCCTACTTCTCTCTTTTTCCACTTTCTTCTTTCCTCCTCTTCTTCTTCTTCTCTACTTCCCATTCCCCAATTCCTCTTCTCTTCCCCCATTCTTCCCCTCTTCCTCCCTTTCCAGATATCATAAATTCTAAACGTAAATTTTCGTTAATAAATGTGGGCACTTTTGAGAAAAGTAAGGTATTTAAAAAAAAGATAAAAATGCAAAGTTATGAGCTTTTGACATTTCTGAGAGATGTTTAAAATAGGAATTGTTGGTATAATATATTTTGAAAAATAAACAAAAGGTATGCCTAGAGTTCCAAAATATATTTTATACATAGAGTTTATTTATTCTAACTGCAGAATACGCCACACAGTCAAATCTATTGCAGAATACGCCACTCAGTCAAATCTATTGCAGAATACGCCACTCAGTCAAATCTAAAGTAAACATTGTTCGAACTAAGGAGTAAAGTTAGAGCAGTGAGAATAACCCATAATATAATGTCTCTGCTGTTCATATGGTGCTAAACATAGCAAGACTTGACTTTGCCTGATTTCATTATCAGTCTGGTATAGAATATGAGAGCAAGCAAGCAGGTAACAAAATAAGAGGGTATTAAATGTAAATGTAAAAATAAAACAATACACATTTTATTTTTATTGACTTTATTTATTTGCATCCATGCAGACTGCCTGTGTGGGGATATAGTGCCTTGGGAGGTCATAAGGGAAAAAATATTATAACTGCTTTTTAGAAGCCTCTGGTAATGTTAGGATCATTAATAATGTTTGTAGCTATGCAAGCTAAGATAATGATTCAGACTACAAGCTTCACTGCATAAAGCCTAGAGATAGTAGGGAAGCATTTTCTTTCCCGTGTGTAGCATTTCTCAACAGCCATGACTTATTATGGGCTGTTTATCTTCCTGTGAAGCATCTCATATCACAAATCCTTGAGGCCAAATAAACTAATGGGCTGATCAAGGTATGGCAACTATTTCTTTTTCATCAGATGATGATCCACTTTTCTTTAACTACATCAGCTAAATAAATGCATAGGTTTTTTTTTTTTAAGGATAGACATCACACATCTCAAGGAGCAGGAACTTCTGCAGTGATAAAGAAATACACCTATCATGCATCATATTGCATAAAAGGACCTTCCAAGGAAAGTTTCAATGTAATTTCAACATCATGTTTCATATACACCTACAAATTATAGGAAAAAGGCAGTGTTATTGCAAAAAATAAAAAGAAATTTCATTTTAAAGGGGAAAAAATCCTAAACTCCATGGAAGATGGATGGAAAACAAAAATAAAATAACAGCTTCACATCTTTTTCAAACCTGGTTTTAATTACCATATTTTTCTGAGTATAAGATGCACCTTTTCTTCCCCTGATTGGGGCTGATAATTCAGGTACGTCTTATACTCCGAATGTAGCTTTTTCAAAGCTTTTTTTCAGACCTAATGAGGTGAGTGAAGAGTGAAGCGATCTT
>JANHFT010004797.1:42273-53199 GCA_032467955.1 Pseudoxenodon macrops
TCCTGCTTGAGCAGGGGGTTGGACTAGAAGATATTTCTTGATTTATTTCCCCCCTCTTATTTAAAAAGAATTCTCAGAATGTAATACATAGATCAGCCATTCCTAAATTGATGCCTTCATATGCATAGCTTTTGCCCTGCTGGGTGTGAATTCTGAAAGTTGTAATCCCAACCCAACTGGAGATTATTAGCCTACAGAAGTTGATTTTAATGTTTATTTGTGACAATAAAACAAAATAATAGCAATAACTTTGCATAAAAAAGCAATAAATCTAAAACTGATTTATAGTGCAGTTAGGTCTGTATTGTAATTGTAACGTTTTGCAATGTCCTTCCAAAGCTTGTTTTCACTGCAGACGTCAATTTCTTTCCATTTACCTATGAGCGTTTGCTATAAAAAGCCAGCGAAAGTTTGCAAATGAGATAATTTATCTTGGACTCCCAATATAACTGCACCATGCATCATTATGCTAGGAAAACATTCCTACCACTTTAAAAGTTTTGTGATTTAGAACTGATGGGTACCTTGGGGACTGAAGACCATTTTACAAGAACTGCACATTCACTTTTTAATGGATCAATTAGCATCTTTCTGCAATCCAGCTACGTTATTAATGTGCATCCTATACCCTGTGCCAAAATGCAGTTAGACAAAATTAAATTTGGCTGGAGAACTCTAATAAAGGAAACTCAATGAGAGTACATGTCTGTAGCCTTTTTCAAGGAGAAATTCTTAGCCCAGAGATCTAGCATTTTCCCTTTACAACTGTACATAGTATCCTGTATCGTACAGCACAATGTCACTTTGGTATCACCGTATATAATTATAATAAGGATTGTAAATGGCCACATCACCATAAATGCTGCCTGTGAAAGATAAAGTAGAACTGCTTTACAGATAGATCTTCTTCCATTAGTGTCCAAATCCAATTTAGAATCTTCATGTCCAATCTTGATATGCAGGCATGAAACTATAGCAAAAGTTAAAACCCACTAAAAGCTCATTAAACTAGACTAGACTGGCATCACTTCCGTATGGGAAGAAGGAAATCACATCATGGAATAATTCTCTTTTCCTCCCCTCCCCAATTCTTGTCAACATAAATCTATAGAATCGTAGGTCTGGAAAGGATCTTGGAGGTCATCTAGTCCAATCCAAGGCAGGACTTCTTATATCAGGACTCTTACCAGGCCAGGTGCCAGCGTTCCAAATATCATCCAGAATTAAACCATCAAGGCACAATTGTAGGCCTGACACCAGGAATGTCATCTTCATTAATGTGCTAAGTCACTACTGGCTAAGCAAGCCACCATTTAGATGGAGCCAGTATTTTTTTTTTCTAATAGTGAGAATGCCCAGGAATGAGTTCCATTTAAAATGTTTTACAACATTATCAGAAGGAGAATGTTAGAATGTTGTCTACAATTCTAGAATATCTTGCTAAAGTACTAGTAAGTTACTTTAGTCTTAGGAGAACTTGGCAATCTAGCAATAGACAGTGATGAAAGGAAAGCAATTAGTGATAATTGTCTTCTCTTTCCTACAACAGCAAACACACCACACCAGATGAGAAACTCACAATAAAACAATAAAGAATATTCTATTCTATTCTACCCGGCCCCATCGTGCCCAACTCCACTCCATTCCATTCCATTCTATTGTATTCTATTGTATTCTATTCCTTTCTATTCTACTCTACTCTACTCTACTCTTCTTTACTCTACTCTACTCTACTCTTCTTTACTCTACTCTACTCTACTCTACTCTACTCTACTCTACTCCATTCCATTCCATTCCATTCCATTCCATTCTATTCTATTCTATTCTGTCCATCTGTGTTCTTTTTATCATCATGCATTCCCAATTTTTTGGTCCGTCACATCTTCTCCATGTTTCTTCTCCATAATGTCATTTGGGAGTGCTCAATTCCCTTCCACTTAAGACTATATTTCCTCCCTTTTTTATCTCATCCCCACAAATCTACCCTTAACCCCAGATCCTGTGTCAACCCAACCAAACTTTTGGTGTCCTTCACCTCATTTTCATTTTGTGGAACATCTGACATTTCTGTTCTTCAAGCAACTGAAACGCCAGCAAGGATTCTACGCTATCGTGCTGAGGCTCAACCGATGTTTTTTTGGGGGGGTTTGCTATCACAAGCATCTTATTCCAATCCGGTCTGTATAGGATAGGACTGGTATTCAGGGCCATTTACCCCCCCCCAACCACAACCCTCCTACATAATGCACTGTTTACCAGCCGCATTTAAAACGGTTGGAAAAATTATGCGCGAGAAACCTGTGGGTGGAAAATTATAGGGTGGGTTCCCTGTGTTACATCTCATTAGGAGCGTGCAGATCTGAAATGAAGCATTTCTGCAAAACCTCGTGAGGCATGGTCTCCAACAATTTCTGGATGAACTCTTCTGGGTGGTACCAAGATGTAGAGTATCAGAACCGAGTCTGAAAGGAAAGGTAGCCGAACTGTGAAAAGCTAGATGTTTTAAGATATAGTATCATTGTCAATCAGGCCCAAAATATTGGGTGCTGCTAGACAAAACTGCTCTGTGTTGAACGGGGCAGCTTTGTAGAGATCTCAGAAAGGAAGGATTTTTTCCCCTTCTTCCATGGGATGGCTATTAGCAACTGTATTTATGGAAAGCACCCTGGTAGGATAGACATTTTCATGGTCAACGTTGGGTTAGAATAGAATCTGTTGCCAGCAACAATCCACTGTTTCTTTAAAATGTTGGGTGTGGGTGAGTGGAAAGAGGGTGTGTGTGTGTATGAAAAAGGAAGGCACCAAATGCAGAAATGAACAGCCAGGGAGGGTACACAAACACACACAACAGGCAGTTGATTTAGCCTACTTTGTAGCTGAGTCACAATCAAGAATTCATTCATAGAATTCATTTGGGAAACCCTAATTTTGTATTTAAAAAAAAGGAAAATTTCCTTTCTCCTCCTTTCCTCCTGCCCTTTGTTCCTATTCTTTTCCTTTCTCTCTCCTTTCTCCTTTCCTTTCCTTCTTCTTTCCTCCTTTCCTTTTTTCTATTATTTTCTTTTCCTTTGTCTCTCCCTTCTCTTCTTTCCTTTCCCTTTCTTCTTCCCTTCTCTTCTACCTTCCCTTTCTCCTTCCCTTTCTCCTTCCCTTCCTTTCCCCATGTTTACATCAGTTGCTGATTGGAAAACATGATAATGCTCCAGATGAACAGTTAATATGTTTACTAAACAAAGCATGAGGATTGGCCAATGCAAGTTGATCCTGGCATCTAAGAATTTGGTTCACAACTGTAAATAGCAGAAGGTTGGAGAAAGTTACCTTAGAATCACATCATCAGGAATCATTATTGAATATTGTTTCTCCATCTTTAGAAATTTATGGCCTCTGGGAATTTTTCTCCCAACAGTTGATGTGGATTGGACACTGAATTTTTTTGAGCTCAAACTTTAATCATTGCATGATTCATTCATTTTCAAAAAGGCGAGAGGACTTACTCTGGATTTAGCTTGATACTTTTATGTCAACACCTATTTAATCATTTCTAAAATGTTTTGCTCTTCAACTCCAGGGCTGGAGAAAAATAATAAAAAGGAATTATGAATGCTGCTTTGCACCAAAGGCGCCTTTACACTTTTCAACCCCTTGCATCTGGCTTCCTAAATAATCACATGGAAATGGGATAGATTGGGGTGTGTGTGTGTGCATTTCGCAAGCTTTTGTATTTTTGGTGGCCAAAAAGGTTCCATTCCCAGATGGGAAGTTTCTCCTTCCATCCGGAATAAAAATCTCTTTTAAGCTTCGTCTGATTTGGTTGCACCTGACTCAAATTGAAACCTTTTGTAGCAAATCACGGGTTTCTTTTGAAAATAATCCTTTCAGGTGGCTTTCGGTGAACTTTTCAGGAGCCGAGGAAGAGGGGATTTACCCCCCTCCTTTGGGGAGGAAAAAATAGAGGGGGAAAAAAAGAAGACATTTAAGGGTTGATTGGTAGACCATCCCGCCATAATTTAAGCCTTGGTATCATGCCAAGAAAGCAATGCAAGAAGTGGTTCGTCTTGTTAAACACAATGCAGGCCTTTTTACAAGGATTGCTACTGCCAACTTTCTCATGACATGATGTAGATAGGCATATATGATTGATTGGTTTAGCTGGTTTCTTCTGCAGGTTCCTCGTAAGGCAGTTTCCATGCATCTTAGCTCCACCACCATAATCCTGTAAGGGAAGTTGGGCTGAAAGAGAGCGATTGGCTCCTAATTCCCCACTGTGTTTTCCATTATCTGGACCTCCAAGGCTGTTAGAGCATTACCTGTTCCCCTATTCGTGCATCTTAGGAACATCTGAAAATACTGATGCTAATTAAAGGAAATAAGTGAGAATAAAACTGTTGCAAAAGGATATGGAAGTTGTTGGGTTTTTGTGGAAGAATCTGTTTTCTGGATAAAGCCAATCCTTCTCCAGCACTCCTTCTCCTAATCTTCTTCTCCACTCCTTCTCCTTCTTCTTTTCCTTCTCCATCACTTCTCCTCCTTCACCATTTCTCGTCCTCCTTTTCCTCCTCCATCATTTCTCCTCCTTCACCTTCTCCACCACTTTTTCTTCTCCATCACTTTTGGTCCTTCTCCATCACTTCTCCTTCTCCACCATTTCTCCTCCTCCTCCTTCTCGATCACTTCTCTGCCTTCTTCATCACTTCCCCTCCTTCCCCTTCATCACTGCTCCTTCTCTTTCTCCACCATTTCTCCTTTTCCTTCTCCATCACTTCTCCTTCTCCACCATTTCTCCTCCTCCTTTTCCTTCTCCATCACTTCTCCTCCTTCTCCTTCTCCTTGCTCCTTCTCCTTTTTCTTCCCCATCACTTCTCTGCCTTCCCCATCACTTCTCCTTCCCCACCATTTCTCCTTTTCTTTCTCCATCACTTTTCCTTCTCCATCACTTCTCTTTCTCCATCACTTCTCCTCCTCCTCCTATTGATCACACCCATCCACAAACAGCCCCATTGCTGGGCAATCCAGGTGTCCCGTAGTTACGATGTCAAGCCAGCCTAATTGAGCAGCCTTCCTGATCTCCCAAAGTCTCAGCCATCCGAATCCTGGGTGGTCTTGCAATATTTCATATTTCCATCTGCACTGCACCAATCCCAGAGGAAGTCAGGTCACTGATTATCCTGGGAATTTTCTTTCCTGTCAGGCTGTCTGACTCGATACTTTAGCATGCAATATCTTCAATCTTAAAAGCAGACAAACCTTCTGAGTTTTGATGTCGCCCTCATTCCCCCTCCCCCCCCAGTCCTTTCTGAAGTACCTTCCTGTAGCTTAAGAATCCTTACCGTGTGAGAAAACAGTAGTAGATTGTGTGAACTGACCTTCTGCCCAGATAAGGTCACTCGATGAAGAAATCTGAACTCTTTGACCTTTGCTCTTTCCTCCGTTCCAAGTTTGAGGATTGTTGGCGATAGGGAGTTTACAGTGACGTCAGGAAAACATCTGGGTCCTCTAAAGCTTTTCCCACTGAATGAAAATCTGTCTCAAACCGGCTTCTCCGGGATTTGATCATCTGGGGCAAGATTGTGTTTTGAAATGATTTAATCCCACCAAACCGTCCATCTTCTTGTAGATCTGGTGGTACCTGTGCAACGACGGAGAAATCTGTCTTTTTTTCTTTTGCTTTTTGTAGTATTCTCCCACAATTGACATTTTTCTTTTCAAGTAAACTGGTTTTATTTATTTTTTAAAATGCGTTCTACTTATGAAGTAATGTGTGGGTAATGAACCGAATAAAAGTCTCCCCGATTGACTCGGGCCAAGATAAATACCGACTGTTATCCCCAGCATGAAGACAGCTATGTTGTACTGTCTGCTTTGTAGCTGTTAAATTTGAAGAATTGGTTTAGAAAAAAATGTGGTGGTCCCAGGCAGCCCCAATTTGTCTGAACGCCGTAAGATTCCTGGCCTGGTTTTTTCCAGCATAAAAGCATTTTGTCATGTTGAAATGCTTCACGTTTTACAATCCTTCTGTCGGAATTTCGATAACTTCTTACCAAATAAATAATCCATATGGATGACTGAGCCTTCCCTTCCTGGAGGAGTCTATAAATTAGTGCCTTTTCCCCAAAGCCGTTTGTGACCTCCTGTAATCTCCTTCCCTCCTTAATCAGAGACCGGCTAAAGACATGATGCTTTGAAGGTGAAGAAAAAGGAGGGGACGTATTAATGCATTAGTAATAATTCAGGGACCGTGCAAAAATTCGCTTCCAAGGCTTAGTTGGAAGGCCCTTCAAGTGAGTCTCCAAATCAAAAAACCCCTTTGAGAATTGCATGGAGCTATCACATATCTATTTGAGTGGGGCTGTTACCTGTCTGTCTTTGCAAGATATTGTGATTGTCTGTTTCCAGTGGTCTTTGGGACCCCTTTCCCCCACTCCAAAACTGAGAATTGAATTGTCTTGACCTGCTTCAGATTAAACATTTGAATCCATTCCAGAATAAGAGAGTTGGAGGGACCTTGGAGGTCTTCTAATCCAGCCCCCTGCTCAAGCAATATTGCGTCAGACAAATAGTTGTTCAATCTCTTCTTATAAAGCTCTGTTGATGGAGCACCCACAACTTCTAGAGCAGTGATGGTGAACCTATGGCACGCGTGAGCCATCGGCTCAGCTCCAGTGCGCATGCATGCGTGCCTCCCACTGCCCAACTGGTTTTGGGTCTCTGCCGCGCATTTGCAAGTAGTGGGGTGCATGTGGGGAGATGCACGAGCATGCATGGGGTTGTGCGTGTATGAGCGGGGTGCACATGAGTCATGTGTGCATGTGCAGGGGTGGGGCACGCATGGGGGTTGCACATGGATGCACGTGGAAGCACACGGGGTGTGGGTGTCATGCACACATTGCATTATAGGGGCGTGCTTTTGGCACTTGGTGACGAAAGGGTTTAGCCATCACTGTTCTAGACTAGAAGCAAGTCGTTCCACTGATTAATATTTCTAACTGTCAGGAAATTTCTCCCAGGTTGGTTCTCTCCTTGACTGGTTTCCATCCATTGCTTCTTGTCCTGCTGTTATATGCATTCAAAAGTTGTGGCCTCAGATCAAATTGATCACGCAGATTGAATAAATAAACTGAATCAGATCACAACCCACCCACACCAGGGGTGACATCCAGCAGGTTCTGACAGGTTCTGGAGAACCGGTAGTGGAAATTTTGAGTATTTTGGAGAACCGGCAAATACCACCTCTGGCTGGCCCCAGGACTGGGGAGGGAATGGGGATTTTGCAGTATCCTTCCCCTGCCACGCCCACCAAGCCACACCACACCCACCAAGCAACGCCCACAACTGGTAGTAAAAGAATTGTGGATTTCACCACTGATCCTCACAGTTGTGGATGAAGACATTTTAGGCTATTCCCAATAGTCCTTTAAAAAAAAAAAAGAATCTCTGGGAAGGATGTTTTTGGTTGCATGATTTATAATCTAAGATAGAGGAATTATCTCTTGTCTATTCTCTCTCAGCCTGGCTGTAAATCTCAGCACCCTTCATTAGAGAAGGAATGCTTTTCTGTTCTTCTCATCTCTTTTCACAGAAGTGAAAATTGTACCACACAGTTAATTTGTCACAGAAACCTTGCGGAATTAGAAGAATAATTTCTCTCGCAGCTACTTGGGGCTTTTTCTGTGCCCCGTATTCAGCTGATCCACTGATGAAATATTATTTTAGCAATAAAACTCTCCCGTTAAGGCCAAATCAAAACACTCTTTGTGTTCAGTTAAGCCAACAAGTCCCTGTTTTGCTATTCATTTCTTCATGATACTACTTCATGGTGCTTAATTGCTTGGCCTGATTCCTCCGGCCTAGCCCCCCCATCCAAAAATAAGATTTTAACTCATGTAACTTTAAACATAACGTTTGTCTGGATCTTTAACTGTTGGTTATGCCCTGTGCCTTTCCTCCATATTACTCAAGATCTTGACTGATTTTGTCAGCGTTTTTTTTAAAAGCCAACCTATCTGCTTTAGAAATAAAGGACAAAACTGATGAGCTGTCTTCAACATGGCCATAACTGGGAGCCCAATTTCTGTTGATTGTTCCTAGGAGGGAGTGAACCCTAAAGAATGACAAGCACCAACATATATTTCTAAAAGACTAACTTTGGATGAGGAGTAGTCGATTAGAAAATTAGAGAATTCTGCTGGGGAATTCTTAAAAGCCTGGCATTCAGACAAATCAGCCATCAACAGGCACATAGACATAAACAACAACTACATACCATTCGAAAGAAACAAGGAAAAAGTCCTTACCAGCAATAAACACCCAGATGAGCAGAGGTGAACATCACTAGATTAATAATCAAATACCACAATCAAGGAAGTACCAATGCAGACAAACAAGCCAACAGTAAACAACAGCCTAATCTAAGCCTCACCAAGAAGAACACAACATTCCCACCAACACTGGTAGGTCTACTTGTATAGAAACAGAGAGCAATTTCCACTCTCTTCTTGCACTGACAGTGTTACCTAGTTGGGTCGCGAAATGCCTGCAAGAAAACAACCAAACTCAGAGAGCACCAAGGATGCCATACTCCTCCTCCTCCTCCTCCACCACAAACCCACTCCCTTCTAGCAATGATGATCTGACCTTGTTCGGTAATGAAACATCTACGAGAAAACCACCAAGCTCAGAGAGCACCCACTCTCTTCTAGCACTGATGATGTTCCCTAGTTGGGTCATGAAATGTCTGCAAGAAAACAACCAAACTCAAAGAGCACCAAGGATCCCATCCTCTTCCTCCTCCTCTTCCTCCTCCTCTTCCTCACCCTCGACAATCCCACTCCTTTCTAGCACTGTGATGATTGGTAATGAAACATCTGCAAGAAAACCACCAAGCTAAGAGAGCACCAAGGACCCCACAGTCTTCCTCCTCCTCCATTCCACCAAACCCACTCTCTTCTAGCACTGATGATGTTCCCTAGTTGGGTCACAAAACGTCTGCAAGAAATCAACCAAACTCAAAGAGCGCCAAGGATCCCATCCTCCTCCTCCTCTTCCTCCCTAACTACACTTCCTTCTATCACTGATGATGTTGCCTAGTTGGGTGATAAAACACCTGCAAGGAAACAACCAAGCTCAGGGAGCACCAAGGACCCCACAATTCCTGTACCTTTTGCGCAGAGGAGCATTGTTTGGGATTAAGATGGCTATCATGGCACCTCATCTGGGTTAACGCCGAAAAGGCCTTTGTTTGAATGAATGGCAGCTCGAAGCAGGCAATTCAGGTTTCGGCTGAAAGTGGGGTTTGAACTCTGAACACAAAGATGATGGGGGAGGTGGGGAAAAAAAAGTATTCATCAGTGTTCTCCTCTCTCTTCTTTTGTGACAAATAAATAAAGCAGAGTTTTTTGGCTGGAGAAAAGGGGGCTTTGGAAGTTATGCACGCTCTCTCCCGGGTAATATGTAACAAGCGGCTCTCGTTGTTATCTCAGCCAGTCATCTTCTCTGTAGGAAGAATGGATTTAATTATATCACAGTTTCCAGTTTTATTGATGCTTGGACAATGTAAGCATTAAAGTGAAATACTATGCCAAGTACTTTAGAGGCCACCGAAATGTTTCCTGTTATTGTGTTGTAATGGAGAATGAAGTTACACAGGACTCCGTCCTTAATGATTCCAACAGAGAAAATGTCCAGGGCGCTCCAAAATCCACACCATTATACAGGCTGCCTGAATTCTAGGCTGGCGATGAGGACTGATAGGCATCCATATTTATAATGGCACGAGCCAGAAGAGGACCAGCTAGGATGAAAGGCCTTTGAAGAACACAGCTCTGCACAAGTTGACCCCTTGGGAGGTGAGGGTCTCCTTCTCTGTGCCAAATCTGATGGGAACTTCAACTCTGGTTGGTTTGAACCCGAGCCAACCAAGCAGGTTGGCTTTCAAATGCCATCATGGCCAACTCTTTAGTAGCAGAGTTGATGCTCTGCATGCAAATATCCCAAGACCAACATTGCTTTTCTTCAGGGTTAGCTGTAGGCCACAGGGAGAAGGTTGCCAATAGGCTTGCTGCGGCATTCAGAAGTAACAAGAGAACAGAAGAAGATGAAGCAAGAAGCTAGACTCTTATTACTCTTTTGAGAAAGGGTTGGAGAATGTCTCTCGTTCCTAGGAACGTCAAGCAGAAGGCAGCATCGAAGCTTCTAAAGAGATAACAGGGATAATGTTCTAGGAAGAACATTACGTACAGAAGGTTCTACTGTAAACTTCTACTTGTTTCATGATAGGGTAAAGATCTCTTATTGGACTTCAAATATTCTAGTAATATTTGAGGCTTACCAGCAAGGAGAAGGTAGTCTTGTCTGGATGCAAGCTGGTTGGGGAATTTGGGGAGCTGAAGTCCCCACCTCTTAAAGGCTGAGTTGAGAAACAATGAACTACAGCAGTAGTGTCCAACCTTGGCAACTTTAAGACTTGTGGATTTCAACTCCCAGAATCGAATTGTGTCAGAGGCACAATTGCACCCCTCCTGGGCTTGCTAAACTCACTTCTGATCAGTCACATTAGTCATACCATAATCTGTTTTGTCATTGACTTGCCCTGGTGTTCTTATCTAATGGAGCTTCTGAGTTCTGATTCAATTGGATTCATTGCTCGGAACTATGACAGCTTGCCTCTGTCCTGTCAATCGGGGGTATCCAACCTTGGCAACTTTAGAACTTGTGGATTTCAACTCCCAGAATCGGATTGTGTCAGAGACACAATTGCACCCCTCCCGGGCTTGTTAAACTCCTTTGTGACCAGTCCCCTTCTTCATGTGAAGATCTCTCTTGTCCTTGGTCTTAGATTGCGCAATATCTCTGTCTAGAATAGAATAGAATAGAATAGAATAGAATAGAATAGAATAGAATTCTTTATTGGCCAAGTGTGATTGGACA
>JANHFT010004798.1:0-36922 GCA_032467955.1 Pseudoxenodon macrops
AACCCTGCCTTTCCCATACAGGTACCACCCACACAAGTGATGTAGAGTTGGCCATACCAGCTCAGTCACATGACCCACCCACCCAGCCATGCCAATCAAGCCAGTCATTAACTGGTTGTTAAAAAATTTGGAGCCCACCACTGGATAAAACCGGTTACTATGCATTAGCAAATGATCTGAGAGTATCTGAAATAGTACTACTGGCAAAGATAAAAAGACAAAGGACAAAAAATTAGATTTTTCCAATTTAAGAATATAAATCATACTACATTTTTAGTTATTCCCCCAAATAGCTAAAACTAGCATAGTCAGCTGTATTATTGATGACTCCTTTGATGATGTTAGAATTTCACTATTTATACTCTCCAATTCTAACATGGGCAGCACAAACTAAGTCCAAACTACTATCTACAAGAAAAATGACTGAGCACTTAAATACAAATACATTTAAAATTAAAATACTTTCTGTAAAATGAAATTACTTTTTAAATTAACTCTTTCATTGCTTACCTTATGTTAACCGTCATTATTGGTATAGGGATTAAATCCAACAACGAAATTCCACCACCTAATTCCCAAAAGTGAGCAATATCTTTAGGCTGAAAATGTAATAGGAAAAAACCCTCACATTTTAATGTCTTGATGCATTAGTAGCATTTTAAAAATTTATATAGCTGTGTTTTCAATTACATAATTTTTCAGGTGTCAAAAATGATAAGATACCAATAGGATTTTGACATAAAATCTGAGACATTTTTGGTCCTGTCTAAATAGTCTTCAATTAAATATACATATACCAAAACCTATGATTACCAGATATAGGTTGCAATAAACCATATTTTTTGGAGTATAAGGCGCTCTGAAATATAAGCTTTTGGGGAGGAAAACAAGTAAAAAAATCTGCCTGCCAGCAATTTGCCTCCTTGCAGCAAACAGAAAACAGCCTGTTTCAGTTTCAGCACAGCCTGATTAGCACAAGCAGCTGATTGTCAGTTGGATTGGCCTCATGATGATCAGCTGTTTCAGGCTGCAGGGATTTCCATAGTCTATTGCTGCCTCTGCGTGGCCCATTTTTGGCCTCTGCATCCCGTTTTCAGCTTTTGTACGTCATGTTTTTGGCCTCCATGCACCCCATTTCCACCCGTTCTGGGTGGCGGGGATCAGAATGGGTGGAAAATGGGACACGTGGTGGCCAAAAATGGGGTGCACAGAGGCCAAAAATGGGATTCGGAGGCCAAAAATGGGGCATGCGGAGGAGGCAAAAGGCTATGGCAATTCCTGCAGCCCAGGGGTGAAATTCAACAGGTTCTGGAGAACTGGTAGTGGAAATTTTGAGTAGTTTGGAGAACCGGCAAATGCCATTTCTGGCTGGCCTCAGAGTGGGGTGGGAATGGAGATTTTGCAATATCCTTCCCCTGGAGTGGGGTGGGAATGAAGATTTTGCAGTATCCTTCCCCTGCCACACCCACCAAGCCATGCCCACAGAACTGGTAGGGAAAATATTTGAATTTCACCCCTGCTGCAGCCTGAAACAGCAGATGATTGGGAGGCCAATCCAACTGACAATCAGCTGCTTGTGCTAATCAGGCTGTGCTGAAGCTGAAATTGAAACAGGCTGTTTGCTGCAAGGAGGCAGAGGCCAAAGGGTGGGGGCTGTTGGGTGAGCGGGGCTACATTCAATGTATAAGACGCACCCAAATTTTCACCCTCAAATGGTGAGGGTGGAAATGCGTCTTATACTCCAAAAAATACGGTAGTTTACAAACAAATAACACTATAAATAAGCATCAGAAACCCCACCATTCTTGCTGGAATATAAAGAAACTGCTTTATTGCCAAGAAAGACAGAGAATATGTTTCCAGCTAACTTTAAATTACCTAAGCTCATCTGGAACCTATTTAACAGAAAACATATTGTTGCTGCCATATGTAGCATTAGGAAGTAGAGGAAGTGAAGTCAAAAATATAATCCTTCTTCATATGTAGCTAATCAGAGAGTTAAAACATTACTTCACTAGTCCTATGAGAATACTTTGTTCTCATATTAGCAGACTTTCATCTGATTCCTAAGGTGGCTGGGTATGTTTATCACATTATAATAGATGATAAGGATTGACACTGGCATCTCTTTCTTTTTCTTTGGAGATTTACTGAAATTGAAAATTGTGCCACTATATATTTTGTGATGTTGATGAGAAAGAGAACTTTCAGAAAAGCTCAGGGTTTGTCAAATAACAAATCTACTTCACAGACTTAAAAATAGAAGAAGGCAAAACAGAAACCGTAGATTAAGTGAGCAACAACTGAAAATGTGACTTATAAATGCAAAAAAATAGATGAGACAAAAACAAGAAGAAACTAATTTGGGCAGATGAATACAAGAAATATACAGTAATATAAAAGTGGGAATCAAATTATTTACTTTATTAAAGCTAACTATATTTTTGTTGAGAGATGATATAGATACACTGCAATCTATATAGTATATTCATTTACTCACAAGGCAGAAAAAAATAATTAGGCTACTGATTCTAACTCTGCATTGAGGCAATATTTTCCAGACATGGGCACCTCACATGATTATATCAGACAATAGCTGTCAATTTTCACTAGTTTGTTGTCAATTGAAATATGGTAAAAAAGAAAACTACAAACTTAAGAAGACTTATGATGTAAATACATAATACTGTTTCCAAGCATTGCAAAGTAATTTACTGAAAATACAAGCTTTCCAAAGCTCATTACAATATTAATGTAAAATGCCCAAAGGCTTTTACTGGATAATGCTCATGATTTTTGTGATATAAGATGTAATGCACTGCTCACTATACATCATGCTGCAATTCTCAAACCCTAAAGATTAATACAACAGCATTCATAGAAAACTTTACCAAATCAATATACTTACTGTATTATGCCCCTTTGCTCTTCTTCCAAAAGTATATTCCAAAGCTAGGGTTGGTTTTGGAACTTCATCTCTAAAAAATTAGGATAGCCCACCCACCAAATTTGCAAAGTTACTGACAGGCTAAGAAAAAATATGATATTATAATGTTAAATATTATAAAAACAAGTAATTTGCACAAAGCTTTCCACTTACATTCCACAGAAGAAAAACTGGCTGGGGAAAATTATTATCTCTATGTAATAATTAAATTTGAAACTATTACAATTTCCAGTAGATTATTTCTAATAACTATGCAGTTAAGAACAAAAATCTAATAAAGCCAAACAGAAACTTAAGTAATCATAAAGAGTTAAATATATATATTTAGGAATGTTTACTCTTTATATTTGGAGTTTCAAAAAGTAGAAAAATTGACAAAAATCAGAAATACAGCAGAAATAGAATTTGCCAATACAATGTCTCTGGCCACTAAAGAACTAATATTACTACTTAACTACCAACAGTTTAATAATAAAAAAGCAACATTTCAAAAAATAGTCAAATATGTTATGGTTCTTGCAAGATACATTGATTTCATAAATATGTTAGTGCTTAAAATGTCACAGAAGCTATTGGTTATTTTAAAGCACATATACGGTAGTTAGTTTGCGGGAAATCAGAAAAGATAAGGTTCAAAGCAAGTGGGAAATGGGAATACATTCTGAGTTTTTGATAAGCTCTGAGGGACCCAAAACAAATCGTAACACTGAAGTATCACTCCAGTCGAAAGGTAGGTGCATGTTAAATGTAAGTGACAAATCCTATAACACTTGTGCACAAACACATCTGATCTGATATTAACTATACAGTGCTCTTTATATGATTTCTTCTAAATGTATTGTTTGAAAATAATTTATTGTATTCCTATAAAGATATTGTTGATAAATACTTTGAAAATATGAAATACTTTTCAAAGTTTAAACACATACCTGTCAAGGCACCTCAATATAATACTAGTCTTACCCTAGAAATTAAAAACAAAGAATGCTATTGAAATATCAGTGATGCATACATATTGTATTATTCTACATGCTGTAAAGTATTCTTCAAATAATTTCTAAGAAAATATTTGAAAATTACAAACTTAGCCAATTATCATGTGATTATTGGAAAGTTGGCTTCTACTTTTTATCAAAATGTAGCTATGCTGGTATTATTACTATTAATTATTCAAAGAATTGTAAATGACATTAATTATAATAATAGGGCATTTAAATGCTATCTGTCTACCAATTACATTCATATGAGGAATCATTTTGTATATTGGAGGTTAATCAAATAATGTGTTTCTACAGGAAGTGGTTTAAACTGATAAGATGGAAATAAAAAAGAATGCATGTAATACACATAACCTTCAATATATAATTTATTACTTTATGCTATAAGGATTAAACTGTTGGAGAAAATGGTCTATTTATGATGTTCTTGCATTTCTATAAAAATAAATACATGATTGCTTAGATTTTAGAGTAACTTTTATTTTTATAATGCTGATTCCATTCATTCTGGGTATCCTTACTTAAAAAATAAAGCCCATGAGATTGGTTGTATTTATTTTCAGTAAGTATGTCCAAAATTGTAAATTCTATCAGTCATTTATAGATTAATATATTTGCTTACTGAGATATAGCAGAATATGTCAGCAGTTCAAGTTTAAGTTTGTTCACTAAGCCAGCCTTCTCCAACTTGATGTCTATCAAACTGAATCAGACACTTCCCACAATGTAAAATATAAAAAACTGGGAACTGAATCCCAAAATATTTGCAGATATGGACTGGATAAAGTTACAATCATTGTCACTAGAACACACAAGTAAGAAATACATCAATATAGATAATCTTTGTTTTGCAACCACAATTGAGACTGGCAACTTAGTTGTTAAGCTAAGCAAAACACCACAATTTTACAATCCCTTTATGAACTTACATAAAGCAAAATGCAAAAATTGGTCACACGATTACTTTTTCATCACCGTGGTAATTATGAAAAGTTCTAAACAAGTTGATTGCTAAAGGAGGACTACTTGTTTTATTATATATTTAAAACACAAAGTATTCTGCTTAAATAAAAGTCGAATACTGGTCATTACCCCATTTTTATTTCCTAAAAAGAATAACGATCTTTCACAATATTCCAGAATGTCTCCGTCATCTTCACTGTTTTCTCTTTTCTCAAGTTCCACTTTAGCAATATCCCATATAGTGTCACTAGTAAAGAAAAGAAAATACAAATATCTTCAAACAGAATAATGTTCCAATAATTGCAGTTAAGGAAGCTAGTTCTGAATTAGTAGTTAAGCACCAGACTAGAAACCAGGAGATTGTAAATTCTAGTTAGGTATGAAGCCAACTTTTGATCTTGAGCCAGTAGCTCTTTCTCAACCCTAGAAATGAGGCAATGACAGACCACTTCCAAAATACATTGCCAAGAAAACTTTGTCAGTCACCAGATGTCAACACTGATTCAAAGGAAAACACACAAACAAAAAAATCAGTTAAGAAGCTTCTTTGACAAACATTTTTCTTCTTCACTGAAATAAATACATAAATAAATAAACAAACAAACAAATAAATAAATACCAAATACGTGCGTATTTTAAATTTAAAAATTATGTATATTAATTGGCTATGATATGAATTACTGGTGGCAAATATGTACTTACATGAAAATCAGAATAGCATTGAGAGTCAATAAAATCATTCAAATGCATGAGAGTAGTTTGTGAAACTTGAATTATAAACCATAGACTAGTATTCAGTTTTGCTCTGTTTTCACATTAATACATTTTCCTTTATTGTAGGATAAAGGCAGGAATGCCTCTTTTTACTGATCACTAACTCACAAGGGGTTACTGGCTAATTTAAGTTTATAAATGATAAATGACTATACATTATAGTTTTTCTCAATAAGTAAAAGAACAAGAAGAATGCTTTTGACTCATTTGTTTAATTGTATTCTTTATCTAGTTTTAGGCCTTGTGTGGAAAACAGATTATGTTTTGTGTCAATTTAGAGTGTGTTAAGATGCACACTCTTAAACTAATACTATGTTGAAGCACTTGTTGCTTTTATAACAGTATTCAGTCTTTTGAGGTAGAAGCCTATCAGCATGGCACATCTTGCCTTGGGAATCACTATAAATGAGACTGAATTCAGTAGGACTTCATTCTAAGAAGTATGCACTGATCTGTACTCCACCATGGTAGTCAAAAAAGTAAACACTCTTTTAACTTTTACTCCTTCATGGATACAGTGGATATACAAAGTCTACACACCCCTGTTAAAATGCCAGTTAAAATGCCAGTTTTTTGAGATATAAAAAAGCCCAGATCTGAATCCTATAGAACAGTGGTGTCAAACTGTCAACCCACAGGCTTAGCTCCGCAAAGGGGGAAAAATGTCGCAATATGTCACATGATGGCAATGTGACACGGCCTGCTACGCCATCTCCGACATGGGCCAGTTCATCCCTCCTTAAGGCAACCTGGTGGCTCTCGGCTCCCCAGGGATTGATGCCGAAGTTAGTGCGGACACCCGATCGGCATAGCCCACTGCAGCTCATAACTCCTGAGCTCAAGTGATCTGCCAGCCTCAGCCTTTGGAGTAGCTGGATTACAGACTTGTGCCACCCCACCCGGCTTTTTACATGGCAAGTTTGACACCTGTGCTATAGAAAGTCTGTGGGGATGACCTGAAGAGGGCTGTGCACAGGCGATACCACTTGCAATTTGGAGCACTTCTGGAGGGATTCCCAAGGCAACATATGCTATGTGCCAGGCTTCCACCCCAAAAGACTGAATGCTGTCATAAAAACAAGTGCTTCAACAAAATCTTAATTTATGGGTATGCATTTTAATACAACCATGTTAATATATGTTGTTGTTTTTTTCTCCCTAAATTATTTCAGTTTGGTTTTCAATTGAATTGTACAGCTTATGTGTTATATTAGCATGGAGAATACTTGTCTATAAAGTTACCAAGAATCAGACATGTGCTATGATGAAGGTAGAAAAAATGCAGAATTGGTCTGATTTTTTTAAAATGGAAAAACCTGACATTTTGACAGGCATGTGTAGACTTTCTATATCCACTGTATGTCCAGGTAGTTTCTATGGCAACAGAATGGAACTGGTTTGTCATTGACTTCTATGAGGACTTCCTCCTCATCTTATTAGCAGATACAGGTAGTCCTTGACTTACGACCACAATTGAGCCCAAAATTTATGTTGCTAAGCAAGACATTCGTTAAGTGAATTTTGTTGCATTTGATGACTTTTCTTGCACCAATTTGTTAAGTGAATCTGGATTCCCCATTGACTTTGCTTGTCAAAATGTTGCAAAAGGTGATCACATGACCTCGGGACACTGCAACCATCATAAATACGAGTCAGTTGCCAAGTGCCTGAATTTTCACATGACCATGGAGATGCTGCAATGGTCGTAAGTGTGAACACTGGTCATAAGTCACTTTTTTAGTGCCATTTTAACTTTGAACGGTCACTCAATGAACTGTTGCAAATCGAGGACTACCTGTAACTACTACTAATATTATATTTGAGTTTCAGTAAATTTCAAGTGCATGTGTGCTTGTCCCAAATTCCCTGACAGCATATCCTGTTCCCATTGCATAAGTAGGTCTTTTCAATTGCCAAAAGCACAGTGGCCACTTGGCTAACAAAGCCATGTACTGTATGGTGATGATGGCAGACCCTGCAAGGAGGAGCAGACTTCTCTAAAGCTTTTTACTTAAGTTATAATTACAGGTAATCTTTGACTTACATCAGTTCACTTAGTGACCGTTCAAAGTTACAACAACACTGAAAAAAGTGACTTATGACCATTTTTCAGAGTTATGACCTTTGAAGCATTCCACATGATCAAAATTCGGAGGAATCACAACTTGCATGTATTCATGACTGTTGCTGTGTCCCAAGGTCAGGTGATCCCCTTTTGCGACCTTCTGACCAGCAAAGTCAATGGGAAAGCCAGATTCATTTAACAACTGAGTTACTAACTTATAAACTGCAGTGATTCACTTACCAACTGTGGGAAGAAGGGCCATAAAACGGCAAAACTCACTTAATAAGTCTCACTTAAGAATAGAAACGTTGGACTCAATTGTGATCGTAAGTCTAGGACTACCTGTACAGAACAAAGAACCCTGGATCCAATTACAACAGGTAGCCGAGGTGGCTTGCAGTGTGTGCAAGGCAGCAGCATCTCACGAGCAGCGCAGCAGGAAGGTAGACCGCGCTGTTCCCGGTTGCTTCCATTTTCACGCTTTCCGCCTCTGACCATTTGGATCAACTTTTTCGTCCGCTTTAGACCCAGAGGGTGGGATCCAATTCGGTGATCGCACAGCACCGCCACTGCTGGTTGACTTTTAGGGCGGAAAAGTATGGACAAATGCATTTGTGGTTCCTGCCGCCGTCCGGAGACAAGAGTTGTGCGCCGTCAAGATACCTCTTTTGGCAAAAGCACCCTTCCCCGCTGGCGCAGGGACAAACAGTGGCCCAGAGAGCCTCGCTCTCCTTCCGAGAAAGAAAGCGAGCGAAAGTGGCAACTTGGTCAACAAACGTCGGGGATTTTAGGCCGCGATCTACTCGCCGATAACCATGGCAACGGCGCCTCAGAATCACACTTGCCATCGCTTTCTCTCTCGCTGGGGCAGCGAGGAGGGATGGGGTTCCGGACACTTTATGTCGAAAACTGACGCGGAATGCAAAACAGTTCGGGCAATTATTGATATAGGGCGCCGGACACACAAGTCTACCCAGAGCAGGAATAGCCCGTGTAACACGTCACGGGTCCCCACTAAAGAAAACCCAACCCAATAGGTTTTACCTGGCTCCAGGCATCTCTTCTCAACTCCGTCAAAAACGCCGCCGACAATTTTAGGCCTTGATCTACTACTAGATCGCCATGGCAACAGCGCCTAACCTGCGAGCGGAGCTTTATGGGAATTGCAGTTTTTTATGGGAATTGTAAGAAAAATCTTTCTGGTCGCAACCAGAGAAAGTGGGAGCTTATTTTTTTTTGGTCAGAGTAGAATTTAAGACCGTTAGAGAAAAAAGTTTCGATAACATGCGCTGCAGAAATTTATCTTCAATCAGAATAAATCAGAATAGGCCTGGAAGGGACCTTGAAGGTCTTCTAGTCCCACCCTCCTGCTCAAGCAGGAGACCCTATACTGCTTCAGACAAATGACTGTCCATTCTCTTCTTAAAAATCTCCAGTGATGAAGCACCCACAACTTCGGAAGGCAAGCTGTTCCACTGGTTATTTGTCATCACTTAGGAAATTTCTCCTTAATTCCAGTTTGCTTCTCTCCTTGTTTAGCTTCCATCCATTGTTTCTTATCCTGCCCTCTGGTGCTTTGGAAAATAAATTGACCCCCTCTTCTTTGTGGCAGCCTCTCAAATACTAGAATATTGCTGGAATAATACTGGAAAATTGTGTGTTCTGCTTTCAGGATTATTCTATTTTATTAAATTTCTGGACCTTTGAAAGCCGGTCAAGCAAGCCCTTCCCTAGAAATTGTTATACCTGGTTGTTTCTTGCGAGTTTTTGTGCAGTGCAGCACTCTGCAGTCAATCTGGAAGCAAACCTTTTGGATTTACTTGCTCAAATGAACAGAACCAATTGCCCCTAAAATACAGACTTCTTCCTCATTTATTTTATTTGTTAAAATGGTTTAGTGTTATATAAAAATACCTCATACAAAACCATAACTAGATTAAATAAATATAAATATTCTAATATAAATTAACATTTTGTTAATTTTAAGAACAATTTGAAATAACAAAGTCATTGATGTCTTGATTGTTTATATAAATTGCATATATTTTCAGTTTTCATTATTTTGGGATGGGGTCCATATTTAACATTTGAAGATAAATGTTATGTATGGCTAGTTGTACCAGTATACATATAGATAGGATGCATTCTAGAGCAATACATAGGGACAGATGTACATTCAAATGTGTAATCCAGTTTAAACTTAGTTTCCTACAGTAGTGAATGTTGCACACAGTAAGCTGATTATGCGTGCACATACCTTTTACAGAATCACAGTGAGAATAATGGTTGCAAACATGTCTCTTTTTAATAAAAATGTACAGTAAATGAAATACAATTATACATAGCCTCTATAAGAGTATCAGGGTACCACTATTAATTTTACATGGACACAGCAGCAAATATAGCTATGTTGGGCTCTTGCCCAAGTACCTTGAAAATAAAAAAACAGGTAAAAAATTCAAGGCGGCAGAATTTTATGCAGTTTTATTTTCCAGCATAAAAATGGATCTGCTAATTAAATGTAATGAACTTGCTTTGGAAAATGCTGGTCCCACTTCTAAAGTCTAAAAAGACTTCAAAAATAAAAATCCCCAAAATTTGTCCTAATTAGCAGCATAGTATGTCAGAAACCGATTTGAAAACACCAGGGGAGAGGGGATGAAAATGACTAAAGTACATCTATCAACACTTAAGAATTATGATAAATAGTTTTTCTATTTCTCATAATTTCTGCTAAGGAACCAGATTGTTTTTTAAAATCTCTCGATGCTCAGAACAATGCAAAAAAGATGATAAAGCAGGACAATACTCAACTATAGCATGATTGATGGATTACATCTGGCTGAGATATTCAGTTCCTTTTTTTTCTGAATTTCCTTTCTATTTTAGTAGAAGAAAAATCAGTATTACTAACTCCGTGCTTGGATAGTAGCAGCTTTTATAATACTCAAGTTGCCTGTACTTGCTTTTAGTACATATTTTATCCTGTCCTATTCATAAAGCTCCTTTCCACCAGCAGGATATTTCCTTCATATCCCAAATAATTCCAGCAACCATTGAAAGTATGGAAGTTGTGACTATCCACGGCATGCCAGGGCATTATGGCAGGCTCAGCCATAGACATATTAAAAAAAAGTTTAGAGCAACCATGTGATTCTCTGCCCCACTGAATTCTTTAGTAAAATCTATTAAAATTATTCTTTCTGTAAATTTTACCACATATTTTAAAACTGAAGAATGGCAAGTTTTGCTCAAAGTTTTGATATGTATTTATCAACATTCAGACACTGTATTCATATATATGAGCATATAAATGAGTAAAATTATTTTAATAAATAATAAACAATAGTGATAAATGGTTTTGTAAACTTGTAAAAAATAAATAACATCTGTGAATTGCCTTAGGAGTTAATAATTAAATCAGTTCTGCCAGGTATGCATTGACTAGTAGGTCTAACAGCCAGCTTTTTAAGTGAGTGAAGTAGATTGGCAAAGATTTACTAATGGTGAAAACAAAATAATCTCTCCTTCCTTACCCTACAACTCTTCATCCTATTATATACTACACAAATAGAAAATGGAAATGCTAATAATAATAATAATAATCAAGAATTGATATTATTTAATATAATATCAGATAGCTTGAATTCAAAGTGTACTTTTTTGCATTGCTGATTAAAACTGTTAATAGTTGTACATGTAGTCTTGTACTACGGTAATATTAAACCACTCAGAGAGAGTTGTCTTTTGTTTAAACAGTATTGCTTATAAATTCAATTAGAATTTACTTATGAGCAACACTGTTTAAAAAAAAAAGAAAACTACCTTCATACATGTATATTCATCACTAAATCATATAACATTATGCTAACTTGCATGTGTAATAATTGAATAGTATTTTACAGTACCAACAAGAGATATTATCCCTAAAGCAAAATTTCTATCCTGAGAGTTGCAAGCCAGTAAAATAGAACAGAAGAAAAAAAAAAGGTGGATAGATATCTGTTTGAAAGTACCAGAATGAAAATAATTTTTTTATGAACTTGTATCAGGTATTTAAATGCTAAACAGTTTTCTCAGTAAGTAGTTTATAAGGTTATACCTAGATCAGTTAAGACTGAAATCACACATCTTTATGACGGAACACTCTTTCACCCTAAATGAGTTATTGTATATTTACTATATTATTCTTACATATCATTCCAAGATGTAATTACTTGTTTTTAGCTTAAAGTGATATGCAAATAGGATCAGTGAATAAACCATTAACTTGTTTTAGAGAAGTAAACTACAGATTGAAACAACTATTTACTATTAGCTTAACTGTTATAACTATGAGTCATGGAAGGCTTCCCGCAATCTGGGTTATTACTAATATGTTTTCTGCCTTGTCAAACTCTTAACTTATCAACATACATCTAACATAAGTGCAGTTAAATGAGAAGAAACAAAGTATGACCTGGTCAAAGAATTATAATTACTGTACTCATTACAAGAATTCTGTCTTATTTTACAAGAGATGGTTTAGCATGATATGTGGATGTAGTCACATTGTTAAAAGTTCTAAGTCTAGGAGCGATTTAGAAAAAAATGAAAGAAGAAAAGGAGGAAAGCAGAGGCTTTGTATTAATCTTTGTATCTAAATATTATTATTATTATTTCTCCAATGTTTTCATTATTATTTCTCCAACTTCTGATTATTTTTAGTTACCCAATTCACAGTGTTTATTCAGAATAATTATATTTGGATTACCATACATACTATATATATATATATTATTTTGTACTTTGTATATTATAATAATTATGAAGGAAAATGCAATTTCTTGTGTACCACCGCTTTCAGCTTGAGTAGGACTATTATTCTAGGATGCAAAAATCCAGATAGCTACCAAGGCAAAAAAGATCATTCTTCTATATTTTTACTGTCATCCAGGGGTCATCTGAATTTTTAAAGTTCACATCTGAGAGTCCCAAGCTTGGTAGAAGAATAGTGCAAGAGATATTGTTAATTTCTAATTTACAACAGACTGTCCTTTCAAAATAATAAAAATGACATATATTTAGTCCCACTATTCTTAGATACTTGAACTTTTCATAATAAAGTAGGTCCTTTGGTTGGTCTGTTTTGCAGTAAAAATGAATGACATTCTATATCATTAGATTTTGGATTTCTTGATAGTGGAGCAGAAAATTCATGAACTGTCTTCTTCAGTTGATGAAAATTGTTAATATAGCTGGCAATAAGTAGAGTAATCTCAAGGATCTGAAACAAAATGCATGCAGTTAATAGTAATGATACATTTAGAACACCTTTAATAGATCTTCATTGTCTAATTGGACTACACTGAATGGGGAGCATAAAGAGTGTGTCTTAAAGTTCCAATTCAATGCTTTCTCCAATGCATTGATAGAGGTGGGTTCCTACTGGTTCTATCCGGTTCTATAGAACAGGTAGTAACTTGCCGATGACGTCACGGAGCCGGTTCCTTTGGTGTCTCTGTGGGCGCCACCACTTTGAATTTTGCTTTTGCACATGCGCAGAAGCTAATTTTTGACTGCTGTGCGAGCGTGAGTGCGCATGCGTGAGGCATGACCCTGAGCAAACCGGCAGCAAAACAATTTACAACCCACCCCTGCATTGATAAGATTGTTGTCAAAGTGTGTCCATCAATCAAAGGATATGAAGGAGGAGATATGGTGCCTTTGCAACAGTTGATGTAACAGAAATGGTATCAGCTTTTCTTGTTGGAAATGCCTCCACTCATTTTGAAAAGGATACTTCAATAAAGATCAGGAAACACTGTTATAGGTCAAAAAGATTTTTACAACAAATACTGTAAGGGAGAAGACGACTCAGAATCTGACTGTTTGAGGATATTTTCCTAAATATTCTCTCTTCTGTCTCATTTTACTTCATATATTGCTTTCATAACGATTGTAGCCAATCACAAAAGACACATTTAATAAAAGGCCTTCGTGCATCCTTTTTACAACCCTTCCACATAGCTTTAAATTTTGTTTAGGTTTAAGCAAAGGATTAGTTACAGCCATCTAAATACTTGTGAGACCCATCTGGAAACTAGAGATGTTCTTGAAAATAAAAATGGTATCAATCATTTGTTTTGAACCATGCCAACCTTACATGTTAGATGAAAAGCATTTTGAAAAACAAAACTTAAAAGTCAATTAAGCAGGGAGATTTCTATGAGTGTTAGATGTCTACTTTTGTTCTAAATATGCAATGTCATTTTAAAGCTGGTAAACACTTTTGGTTAATATACTAACCTTTGGTTTGGCAAAAGTAAATAAGAGTTTTTCAGTATGCTTGTCTTCTGTACTCATGTTGTTTATCACGAGCATAAAGTCTTCTTGATAACCTCCAAAGGTCACTAGGTTCTTATATAAATATGTCAGTATTAACCGCTTAGAAGTCCAATAGAAATGATGTTCCATGAAAGAGAGGGAAAAGAAATAAAGAGAGAAAATAATGTCTATTTATTTTCATAGGCATGACTTTGAACTCAGGAATTACGTAGCGTTTAGAATAATTATAAGGGAATGTTTCATTTCAGTAATAATCTGTCAGGTCTGCATTCTAAACCTTTGTTACTAAAGTGACCGACACAGAATCAATTCAACCAAAATACTGTGCAACATGCTCACTACATACCAGTATTATCTCACATAGACATAGAATACATTTATAAATAAACCAGCATATATTCACAATCATAATGTTCATTGAATTATATGTACTGGTGGATTAAATCCTGACTTCATCATACTTCAAGAATACCCTATAAAAGCAGAGGGGCAATCTAATTAAATTCAGCCCTTTTGATTTTAATTTAACTATCTTAAATATGATTAACTCTGAATCCATTCCAATGAGATATTTTTAGAACAAGTATTTGGCATTATGGTCTAAGACATACTTTCTAGAAATAACCCTTTGTAATAGTTATTTGGGTGTGACAATAACCTTGAAGAATAGGAGGAAGAGCCATAGCCAAAACAATGGTTAGATTAGAACGATCTTAGTCCAAAGCAGAAATATAATTTGAAAAAACATCTCAGACTTTACCCTGAGTTCTCTGTAGGGTAAAGGGAGATGAGTGGTCACGTTCATACTTGCAAGATATTGCAATACTGTATATATTAGCATTCATACGTTAGGGTTCCTTGTCTGGTCTACCTCAAAGGACTGACAACAATATTGCAAGTTTGAATATACCTTCTCTTTTATATTAAAAATTGTAATTGCCATATAAGTACTAGTTTAAAAAAAAATTAAGAATATTTTCTAATAGTGACAATCTAAATCAATGACAACCAGTTGTACAGGATGCTTCTAGCGGACAATTATAAGTTTGCTTAATTCTGATTTTATATAAGCTTGGCTAATACTGTAAATAACCTTTGCAGGTATAAATATCATTCATTTATGTATAAAGCATTCAAACTATTTTCTCCTTACCATGGAGTTGTATTCAAGAATATTAATACCATTTTCAGAAACAGCAAGCCATATCAATCTGCTCTCTGGTGTGGATGCTGTCAAAAGCTAAAAACAAACACACAAACAACAAAATAAATATACATATAGTACCTACTTAACTGTAGTTATGACATTATATATAATAACGAACTGTTCTACGTTTTAAATGTTAGTAGTACATCTACAATGTACTATTTAAATTGAAAGATAGATAGATAAATAGATAGATAGTTGGTTAGTGCAGGTATGAAAGCCAGTGCAGTGTATTGATTTAAAAGTAGGCCAGAAACTGGGAGACTATAGCTTCCAGTCCCATCTTAGGTACAAAGATAATTGGGTGACATTTGGCTAGTCACCCTCTCTTAGCCGTAGGAAGAAAGAAATGGCAAACCTCTTCTGAAAAACCTTGCCAATAAAACTGAAGAATTGGGCAGATAACGCAGGATGCAATCAGTTTTGCTAATAGCATTTGGCTGCCTTAGAAGATTATGGCAGCAATTGTACTCTACATTGGTTAGCTTGAACTTTGCAATTAAATAGTTTTCCTAGAATAATGATGGACTCACCCTCACTGGAAGTTTTCAAATGTGGATGGCCATTCCTGAATTGATTAAAGTGTTGATGCTATTATCATGATCCTTACCAGTTGAATATTTCCTGTTCCACTCAATGCATTTATAAAACCCACATAAAGTATTAATTAAATGCTTTAATTATTTTAATGGCAAGGGTAGAAAGTGCAAGGAAACAGCGTACAGGCAAAGATTTTTTTTTCCTGGTAAAGAAGAAAGTGAAAAAATATTTTTCTTACTTTTGCTGCAAACAGCTTGGCACCAAAGAGAGGCCACTTCCGTACCACAGCAAGGTAAATGCGCACACAATCTACAGCAGTATGCCCACGAAGAGCCATCCATTTGGTTGATAATCTCTGGTAAAGCTGTCTTTTAACATGAAGCATAAGGGGAAGTATACAAAATAAAACAATATGGGATAAAATGAATTATTATTTGACTGTTATGAAATGGATATGTATATAGTGTGTGTGTGTGTGTGTGTGTGTATGTATGTAGCATTGTTCTGTAACTTTAAATTTTGGATTTAATGTGATTGTGGTATAAGATAATTTCCAGCCTACTGGCAGTAGAAATGGAAGAAATCTCTGCATGATGAGAAAATGAAGCAGATAGTCACATTTGCAGTACTTTTCCAGTTTACAATGTATGTCTTATGTTTTGATGCACAACATTATTTATTTTATCATTGTATATTCTGAGATTTTAGGCAACAACTACAATAATTAATTACCATAACAAATATAAAAATGAAACTATTAAATATAAAAAACATTAGTGTACATTTAATTTGGGTGTTAATCATGTTTTGAAATAATTTATCCAACTTGTCTAGTTTGTGTCTAAGAAATAAAAATTAATGAAACATTTAACAAGACTTTTATGTAGTTCTATTTGCAGTTTAAATATATATATATATATATTAGTAACATACCTTAACTGTTCTTCTGAACCATTATCTCTGTATCTTTTGGGGTAAAATTTCTCTACAACTTGTTTTAAAGTTTGATTAGCTTTTGATAGTGAAGTTACTTGACCTGGAGTTGAGAAAGGTCTTTCAAAATCTCCTATTTCCACCTTGTGGATAAGCAACGTAAGAAAAAAATAGTGAACGAAAAAGTGATTACAAAAGCATTTTAGTTACCTCAGCATACTTAAGCATCTACAATGTAATATCTATAATGTAATGTGTATGTTCTTGGTAATCTTTAAAATAAACCTAATAAATCTAATTGTTATAAACTCCATGACTTATTTTTAGAAGCTGAAAGTTTTAGAAATTATCAGTGCCAGTAGAATTAACTATAAACATTTGGTGTTTGTGGTATTGTGGTGTTTTGTGTGAAGAGTAACCATCATTTTCTTTAAGTAGAATTAAACACAGATGATGGCACTACAGTATTCTTCTGCTCTTGGAATATATAAAACAGAATGTTGCTTTCAAACCCAACAAACACTGAATTTGTGATATGGATTACTAGATGTAGATATATTGCATATCCATAGATAAACAGTGCCAGGCCATTTATATTGTGACCATATAGTTCAAACACTATCGGCAATCAAGAGATACTGGTCTGGATATGGACTGAAATATACTTCTATTCATACCAATGTTCAGTCTGGATCATCTCTACCACTCCACTTATTTTTGAAATAAAAATTTCCCTTTAAAGCAAATTATGTTCGTTTTTAAGCCGTTTTCCCTGATTTCATAAGACATCGATATATTTCATCATTATTAAATGGGATTCAAATGCATGACAAAAAGTTAATTTATGGCATGTTAATGTTTCTGCATTAAAAGTATTCTGTGGAAAAACGCTTTTTGTTCCTAATCACAGCATTTTGCTATTCGGAAAATGCCATTTCCCCTTGTATGTTTGAAACCAGCCTAAAATGTTTAGTACTCCCCATAGACTACTCAAGCACCCCTTAAAATAATAAAAAGGAACTTGTTTTTCTTATTAAACCGTCCTTCCCATTTCCTGAACCTTTTTGTTTGCCTAACATATTTTTCTAATCTCATCTTTGTTAAATTGACACATTCCCTAAACATTAAAACTAAATTAACAAAAAATATAAAGCATACTTTATAAAAAGCAAGGTGTCAATTTTAGAGTCTCTAGAATTGGAGTAACATATAAACTAGTAATAAAAAATAAATATTAAATCCTCCTATACATTATGTGGGCCTATACAACTCTTATTATAGGTAGCAAATTTGGAAAATGTTGCTTAGCATTAACATTAACACCTGTCATTTGGAAAGAAATTTAATCTTTCACCAGCATCACTGTTTTACTTTCAGAGTTTGGCTACTACAAGAAAATAAAATGTTGAATTTCACCGATTTGATAAGGCTTTGGTTCAGATAAAAAATAATTATTCCAAGCATAAGGCCTAACATTCCAGAACATAAGAGTAACTGATTTATATATGCTTTATTATATAATAAAATAAATCTACATTAAAGGCAGACAACTGGAAAATCACAAACATAATTACCTGGGCCAGAAGTGCTGCCAATTCTAGTGCCAGATCTTTATTTACAGGGAAGAACCCATTTATAATTTGATCATTTGTCTGATACATTAACAGTAGCTTTTCTCTTTCTGTCTCTCCCCGGATTTGTACTGAAAAATAGAGCCTGTGAAAGAAAACAGTGATATGTTAAATGCTGATAATCACATAGTATGTGCAGTATGTGCATGGAATAAATTATAAGGTACTGAAATATATATAAAGTCAGTTGTAGTAATACACATTTTAAAGAACTACTAAAAAGAAGTCTGATCATTTTTAAACTGAATTCATGGAAAATTATGCCCTCTGCAGAAATATCAAAAGAGATAAAATTTAAGACTACGGTGGCACAATGCAATGAAAGAAACATTTTAATGTGATATTCACATAGGCTCTAGCTAAATGTCAGTATTATAAAACGTTTATAGGAAAAGAAAATATAGGGTAGCCATGCAGCGGGAAAATCACAAGAAATAAGTCAAGGAGATAAAAAAAGGCAACCAAGACAAGGCTAAGATAATAATCTGAATTTCCATGTTCAGCAGGAAATCTCCTATCTCAGAACACAAGACTTTAGGCAGGAAGACCAGTTTATATTTGTTTCCCCTTGGTGCACTACCATCTTTGCCTACAAGTTGCATTCAATGTGGAAATCACCTTCTCCGATGCAATCAAATTAAACCGGTACCTTTAGTTTCCTCTTTCTGAATTTTTGCACATTCTTATTAGGAGATATGCAAGCTAAAGTAAGGAGGATTCTGGTGGATCTTCCTAGATCTTTTGACCTGTTTCCTCCCTTCTAGTTTTTCAAAGAGAAAAAGAGGTAAGAGATCAGAACTATAATGCACTTTGAATGTGCATCTTTTAACATTTTAATAACTAATGTTATTGCTGAAAGCCTGATCAAAAGCAGGTAAGCAGTCAAGAATCTTAAAAAGTAGCTTCATGCAGAAAACAAAATAGAAATCTATTCTAAAGTGCAAAGTTTTATAGGGCTAGAAGAAGGAAATTCATTATTTTATACCTATTTTTGTAAGTAAGCCTAACTGTTCTTGTGCCTTCACATTTTCCTGGATGCTGCTCTTTAGAGGCCTGCTCCCATCTAGAAATAATGTCACAGATCTAGAAGGAAAGTCATGAAGAACATGTTTATTCCATGAGTTGCCCCATATTATACATTTTGGTTAAAAAATTATTTTATTGTGCTGAAAAGATGTTTGCTTAAACTTATTTAAAAATGAGGGGAAATCGTTTTAACTGGCCCTTAACAATTTCATGCAAATCAGCTGAGTATTACACTCATATTAGATCGAAAGCACTGAACATTTTTACAGTTATTCTTTTCAAATTATATTTCAATGAATGTTATGAAAATTAATTTATAATAGTTGCTCACTTTGATGTTTCCTTGAAGACAATGTTCAATATCCTTGCCGGAAGGATCATCAGTAAATAGGGCAAATCCTGACTGTGCAGGTTTTCTCATTCCTGTATCCTGATTAAGTGTGCTCAAAAATTCTTCAACAGTGGTAGAAGCATCAAATCCAACAACCTGTGCAGACCACATACATTTTTACATCAATTAATTTTGCACCAAACTGAATATTAGATTTTAAAGTAACAACTATCATGCTGAAAGTATGAAAGTAATATGTAGGATGACTGGATTCAAGGATGTTCTACCTCCTAAGAAGCACATCTATATATCCAAATCAGACTGAAAATACAAATATATGATATAAACCTAGGAGAAATTATACAAAATGTAAGATTAAAAATATGGGTAGAATTAAAGAGACATATTTTCCAAAATAGTACCACCTGAGTCCTACAATTACAATTACATATATATGTTCCATTGTAAAGCCAGAGACAATGAACCAATGCATAATAAGATTTTGAGTCTACAGTAACGGAAAGGTACCGGTATATTACTGAGCCTGTGGACACTTTCTTCCTCCTATAGATATAAGCTATATTTCCTTCTTATTGTACTTGCTTGGTTGCAATGGATTTATCTTGGCTAGATGAAATCACTAATACTCTGATTAGAAGCTTCAGAAGAAGAAATGTATATTACAAGCACCACACACAATCACTGTCTTCTGAAGACCACACTAACCTCCATGGTAACGTTCAGAAATCTTCAATATCATAAAACAACTGTACATAACACCAAAACCAGAATGAATAATTTATTATAAATTGCTACAAATTGTTTTTCTAATTAAAATATATATTCACTTTATCTGATCAAATTTTATTTACTGAATAAAAATGTGCACACATAAACATGCATTCAGATTGAAAACTATCTGTTTATCAGTAAGGAGGCATTTGTGGTTTTGTCTCCCCATTATAATTTTACATTATTTTATGCTTAATTCTACCTGGTAAATGCCATTCATGAAATGTACTGGAATGCTAAAAGGCAAGGAGTGATGGTAGGGATTTCTTAGAAGTGTTGAAAGAATTTCCATTCTTGATGGTCTGGCTTCTCTGTCACCATTCTGTTGTGTTCTTTCTACACATCGTTGACAGTAAATTGCGTATTTTCCAAATTCAGTCCTGTAAATACAAAGCTAGTCTTTATGGCTTCATATTTTAAAACAGATTTCAAATGGTCATGTTAATGTATAAAAGTGTTTAATATGTCATAGTACAGATCTGTGGATTATATACGTGAATTTAGATTTGATATGCAGAGTTCCAGACTGGCATAAGGACACCCTCTATAAGTATAAGGATAAAGATATTAATAAAGAGTAACGGGGGGAGGGGGGAATGCAAATGTACTTTGCAAATATGCTGAAGAACTGGGTTGTTGTTTTTTTTGCAAGCTATTAACTCATGTCTTTTAAGTTGTTTGCTTGCTGAAGCATGAGAACAAATATATCTTTTTAAAAGCCAGATTGAAGAAGGAAAAATGAGAATTGATATACAGGTATCCGAGAAATTGAAAAGTCAGAATAAATTTATTTTTAGAAGTCTATGGTTTAAACTGAAGAATAACATAAAGGCTAGAAGGCAGGACAAAAGGTAGAGCTAAACTGGGAAATCTATTGGTTCATAGCCTTAATCAAAATATTAATGGAATAACTTCATCTTTCTTGTGAACTATGGATTAACCGTTTATTGAATATCTCCTCTCTTTTAACAGAGAATGGTATCAAGAAAAAGGCAGATAAATTTCATTCTAGTACGGTATTTAATTTTTCAAGAGATATATTATTAAATATGTTGTACCTTTTCTAATCTCTTAAAACATAGCTGTGAAAAACATACTAATGTGAAATGCAAAACATTAATTAAAATGCTGTACCAGCTCAAGGGTAGATGGCACCCCTGGGCCACATAACTGATGGTGCTACCTGCCAATGCAAAGATTTTTAGAATAATCTTTGGTTTTAAAGTGGGGAGGGACAGCATTGGGGCCTCTTAAACTTTCGTACCTTAGGCCAGTGCCTACTTAGCCTTATCCATAAGCTGGTCCTGCCTCAACAAGCCTACTAAGTTTCCAATTTGGAGCCCAAGTTGGATTTTAAATGTGAAAAAAAGAATGCTGAAGTGATAGCATTCTAGGTTATTTCACTGATGTCACAATAATAATTAAACTGATATATGTGATAATGTTTTATGTTTCTATGTTACATTCAATTCCAATATTTCAGTAATAAAAAGCAAATTTTAGATTACAGTGATTTTATTCTTTATAATATATACCTGGAATCTGCATTCGTCTTCAAATGAAGTTTGATGACCCAAAGGAATGGGTGTTGTGGGAGGAAGAGTCCAACACAGAGTGCTAAAAGCTGCCAAGCCTAGTCAAAAAAGAAAAGCAGAATCATTGCCTCAGGTTTATCCCAGGATCAAATTGTCTTCAAGCAAAGCCTATGAAAATAATAGACACCAACCTCTCGAGAATCCAGTTTAAAGACATTCGTTTTGTGTATACTTTTGTAAGATTAGAGTGAAGATAAACAAAATCAGACAATAGACAGAGAATACAATAGAAAAGAAAAGGGAAAATTGGTAGATATCTAAAACTCAGATAATGCAAACTCCCAAGTCTAGTATTAGAAATATGATATGTATTTGTTTTAACAGTTGGTTTGACAATCCAAAACTATTTCTTACATATTATATAGTTGTATAATGCATCACAAATTCCCAGTGTAATTACATTCTTCAAATGAATGTAATAGATGTGGAATTAATACAGCCAAGTCTCAGTCAAAACAATTTTTAAATGACAATATTGCATTCACAAAGTATGCTTGTGCCCAGTTTACTTTGCTATTTCATGTTTTCTATACTTCAGCTTAATGACAGATAACAGAGAAAACAGTATATAACAATCGGAAAGGAAAGTAGCATTAAGGAATTAACTGGAATGAAACATCTTTGGAGATGAAACAAGTTTAGTTACTGCTTAAGAGAAGCAGTGATACAATTAAGAAAGTAAAAGCATATTTTTATCACATTCACATTTGTATATTTTTAGTGTTGTTATTACACACTCTTTTATTAAAAAACTATACCATCCATCCTCAGTACAGGAGTGATAGATATTTGCTGTAATATGTTTAGCACCTGAACTGGTCCTATTTGATTTGGTGGCTGCCGTCTTCTTGTTTGCTTTATCAACTGACAACATATTTCATTCTGAAGCTCTGGATGTGTGAGACAGACTTGCAATGCACTTTGGGCCAAAGACACATGGTAGTCAATAGCAGGGGAATCCACAGCAGCATTGATAAACAACTGGCATGTCTAGAAAAAAGCATAACACAGAGGAAATTCAGTTGTGTATTTTAAATTTCAATGTGCTGCATCATCTCTGATTTCATCATATTAAGAAACCAATTACTCAAACACTTTGAATAACAAATTCATACCAGCAGTACATAACACCTATTGGATAGAAATGAACATTGAAAAAAGAAAAACCAGTTCCTTGTCTTTTACTGTTAGGGTGGCTAGCAGCCAATGCTACCCTTTCTTTTTATTCCCCACGAGATTCAGAGAATGGTGAGAAATGGAGAGAAAACAAATCCATTTCTACTGGCTCAACTAAGATCAGTTGCTATTTAAGCTCCTCACCTCCCTGGATCATACAATTACCTTATGCAATGTTATCATATTTGTTCATTGTCTATCCTGATTGACAGTGACTGAGGCTTTTCACATTATTACTTCCTAATCTGTTTGTCACAAATATAATAACTGAAATACACTCTTATTAAATATGGATTATATTCCCTTCATATAAGGGAGACAGGTTGGTATAGTGGTTAATGTGCTGGCCTACAAATTAGGAGACCGTCAGTTCTAATTCCATTTTAAGCATGAAAACTGTTTGGCCAGTCACATTCTCTCAGCCTGTCTCCCCCCCCCTTACACAGGGTTGTTGTTGTGGGGCAATAGAAGAAGAGGAAAGAGTATTATGAATGTTTGCCATCTTGAGTTACTTAAAAGAGCCATGGTGGCAGAGTGGTTAGAATGCAGTACTATAGGCTACTTCTGCTGATCACCAGCTGCCAGCAGTTTGGCAGATTGAACGTCACTAGACTCAAGGTTGACTCAGCCTTCCATCCTTCCGAAGTGGGTAAAACGAGGACCCAGATTGTTGGGGGCAATAGGCTGACTCTATAAACTGTTAGAGAGGGCTATAAAAGCATTATGAAGCATTATATAAGTGCTATTGATATTGCTATTATAAAGTACTAAAGGTGGGATAAAAATAAAATAAATAAAATAAAGCACATTCAGCAGTTGCATTAGTTACAGTGTAGTCTGTAAGTACTTATTCAAATTAAGTATAATACTTTCAGCATTTAAAAGCCAGAGTTGTTTACGGTGGAACTCTGAACCTTTGCTTAAAACAGCTTTTTTCCTTATGCAATTGCTAGTAAATGTATTCTGGATGGTTTCTTCAAAAAGATTTGGATTTTTATAATTTAAGCTTCTTTACACATTTATCTTTTTGATGTATTACACATCTAACATTTGCAAGACAGACTTATATATATATACATACATACATATTTGTTTTCGTAGGTTTTCCCGGGTATAGGTATGCAAGTCTTGGTGTATTCGGGTCTTTTCTAGTCACAACTTAATACGATTAAGTGGCTGAATATTTAAACTGGATATTTTAAAGAAAAAATTCTGAAAAATTATTACTGAAAAAGAAAAGTTGCGTCATGCTTACCTTGAATAATTTTATGGCTTCTGTTTGCAGCGCCTCTGATGGAAGGGTTGTAAGAGGAGAAGTAATTCCATCTTTGCTATGACAAAGAGTGGGATGCCTCCAGATTTGAGAAGCTGGAAATTAAAAAAGGAGCCAGAACAAATTACCTCACATACCCACGTACTACTTAAAAATCCTTAGTAAAAATATAATGGTAGATTGACCTAATAAAGTATTCTGGCTCAAAACTTTGCAAACTCTTAAATTAAATAGTATCATTTTGGTTTATCCTATTAACACAATTGCCTTATACAGGAAGTTGGATTTTCTTCCTCTACATCAATGCTACACTTGCTTTAGAGAAGCTGACTTCCTCCATAAATTAATATTGAAATCAAGAAATATCACAAGATTCTAGGAGTTCACCCTGGAATCCTGCAAGAGATTAGGCAAGATTGTGTGTGAGAGAATGCGGGCATAATCTGCATTATTTTCAATTTCATGGAATAATGACCATTTTAAAAAATGATAACCACATACACCAAGAGTTAACTGGCTATAGATCACCAACAGTAACTGGCTATAGATTATGAAGAACCGAATTAAGAAAATAACAAATTATTTGGGATATTGTATGATAACATGCTTTTGTGCTATACACGTATGTGCATAAACTTCAGCATATATAGGTATTTTTATGAAAATACTTATAGTCCAGCATTATATCAATACAGACTATTCTGAAGTGCACAAAATTAATTTTCATGTTTTTTGTTATATTATTTCATCACAACATTATTTAATACTTTGTATTTCTTGCAAATGAGTGAGTACTGCCCACAAAAACATATGCTTATTTGGATTGCAAAGTAGATAAAACTTCAATATGCAGTTTAAAAGTTCCAGGGAGCAATATATCACTCTTACTGAAAATGTTAATATGCTCCTGCTGCACTCCTGTCTAGTAAATATCACGATGCTACTGACAATGTCAAAAGTTTAAAGATTTGATTAGTTAATTGGGCTGCGAATTGTCTACTAAGTCACACTATGACAGCTAACTTGAAAGGCAGTTTAAATAACCCTAATATGGCTATGTGAAAACTAAAAGAAAAGTACTGACAGCATTCCATATATATATATTTTAAGTATTCATTTAGAAATATTAGTCCAGTCTCCACTGTTACTCTAATAAATGATTTATAGATGAGAATAATGCATTATTTTCCAATCTGCATGTAGCTGAACAATTAAGAGATCAAGAATAAAGTTCATTGAATTACCCAGATGTATCAGTTTCTAAATGCAGCATTTCATGCTATGTAACATATTTATAATATTTACAATAACTGAACAATTAATATACTGCTATAAATACATATTAAGATATATCCCACATGCATTCTAATGAAAATAACAGTTAAGACAATGGCTGCCACATGCAAGGGGGCAGGTAAAGAGAGTAAATGATGAAATAAGTAACATGATGCCACAATGCAAGTTCTATTCTTTTCCTTCATGTGCCATAGTGTCACATGCATATAGATAACAATGAGGAATTTGCATCACAGTTTGATTCTACGGATTCTGAGATACCATTAGCTGACAGCCATTGATATTTCCTAAAGAAACAGCTAAGGATTATGCAGTTTGACAAAAATTCCATAGTCAAATTTGTTGCTTATAAACTATATTGTAGAGGCTTTGAACAGTATTCTTGTATTTATAGTTAATGGGGCTGCACCCATTTTGCAACTGATTTTAAAAAGAGTTTTGGAAACTCATACAAGTACTTCTCTGCTCTTCATTTAATCAGCCTGATAAATGATTCTGCTGCTTTGAGGAATCCGTTCACTCTTAAAGTAGCAGCAACTGTAGATCCTGATAAATAAGGATTGATAGCAGAAAATATATTGGCTTACTGGGTTCTCCTTCAATATTTAACAGTTTGCAGACAAGCTGTTCAAACTCTGTCCCAACATTTATATTTGTGCTTCCAGCAGCAATCGTGAGATAATAAAGCCAAGTATCCTAGGAAATCAAACATAATTTGTTTCACTTAAAGCTCTTTTTAAAAATATATATGAAAAACTGATCAAAACATTTATACATAACTTTAATTGAAAAAATATTGTTGTTCTACAATTCAATTTAATCAAAGTATTAATTATGTTTATTTCCACCAGGAACATCAATTGAGATCATCCAATACAAATTTACATCACAAAATGCAAAATAAAATACATTTTCTTAATTAAACTACATAATGATTAGTTTTTCAATATACAATTTATATAGGAATAAGCTCAATTAAAGTTAATGGAATCTTCTCAACAATGGAATCTTCTCAACAAATATTCCATGCAATATTATCATCAGTTAGACAATTGGTAGTGCAAACAAATTGGTAACAATGAAGAAAGTATAAAACTGAGTGAAAGATAAGAAAATATTACTGTATCTCTCACTCCAAATAGCAGTTTAATTATCAACACTTAAGTATGTGTATGTGGAAATATTAGATAAGAGATATATGAATCAAATGTGTTACTGAAAATGAAAAAAATAATTTTAGAAAGTCTTAAAAACCTATTGGTCAGTAATCACATCATTGTACATCTTCCTGACACATAACGTTTCAGTGTACTTTATGGCATACCTTAGTCAATTATCCAAACAGAAAAAAGTTTGAACTCATTTTAAGATAATTTAGCAAGCTTACTATCTCACATAGTCATTCTGTTCAAATATAAAGTAAAACACAGTTACAAAAAAGAACTTGTCTTCCTCTGGCCATGTATACCACTCCCAAGTATAAATTATACTTTAGCCAAAGTAGCTTAGTTATGAATTATACAAGCTATCTTATAAATGATAGTTTATCTATCTTTCTGCAACTTTCAGCTTCTCCTTGCAGCTAATGAAGGGAAAGCACAATGTTCATTGGAGCTAATTCCTGCTATTGTAAATTATTATGTAGAATTATTCTAAATCTGTTAAGTTCCACTTTATTTATTAGCTTTCTTCAGATGTGACTTTACCCCTGAATATATAGGTTTTTCATTTTTTCCCCTGCAAGTGATGAGAGCTGGCTGAAAAATCTTGGAACAATGGAACATTTGCTACCTTCTCATACTTGGATCCTATTAGAAGATATGTGGGTGCTTGTTCCATAGGATGGATGACAATGGTAAAATGTGTTGATAATAAGCTGCGACCACTGGCTTCATAATCTTCATCTGAATCACAGGATCGATCAACTTCTTCAACTTTAGCTTCTAATAACTTTACCTGGCCCAAGGGGAACTAGAAGTAAGGCATTAAGATTAGGACAGAGTTGTATCAAAATCTAGTTCATTAATCTTGCTATGATCAAGTTAAGCATATTTCTCATACCATGACTGAAACTGGGCAGACTTCATTGAAAACATGATTTGTATTTATTCTGCTTATTTTAGTTACAACTCTGCATAAATAAATGTATAAAAATAAATTAGATAAATAAATGTGTAAGGGGCGTGCATAAGCGTTATTACCGTCCCTGTCCTAATGTCCCCATGTATTTGTAACCATCTCATGTACTCATAACCATGCTTATACATCTTATGTATTCACAATGTTTATACTTTGTTTGTAATCATATATATGCTTGACAAAATGAATAAATAAGTAAATAAATAAAAAATAAAAATTGCTTTAAAACAATTAGACCTTTTCCTTTCCCACCTTGGCGCTATTCATGTATGAATGTCTAGGTCTCTGTTCCTACCCCAAAGCCAACATTTGTTTGTTTGTTCTTGTCTTATTCTTGTCTTACTTTTATTTGTTCTTATCCTCAACACGGTTGCTGAAAAGTACAAAAAATTTCTAAAAAAGTCCCGGATATAGACTGGAACATTGGAATAACAGACTTATTAAACTGAACTATTTTATAGAACTTTCTACCACTTTAATAAGCTTGGTTCCCCCCACCCCAGTACAACAGCAAGCAAGGGCACGTTTCAAAGTGTCGTAAGATGCATTACTGCTATTGAAACTGTCCTACAAACATATCATTTAATTTGCCCCTGAAACGGGTGTGCAGCCTTCCCAAAGAAAACTTAGCACCCGAAAGAGTCCACAAAGCCCAGAGACAGCAAGAGTCAGGCTTCTCAGGAGGGCATCTCCATACACATATACATACACATACACACACACGCCTTAAATGTTTCTGCCAAGCAGCCTTCTACTACAACCGGGATACTCACTCGGCATAACCCGTGTTCCACTGGAGAGGCCTATCCCGGGAGGGGCAGCAGATAGGTCGCTTCCCAGGCAACTCCTCCGCGCAAACAGCTCCACACAGGAATTTGGGCCGCCTGTATTGCAAAGGAGCTGGCGGCGGCTTTGCCTGCTGCGAGCCTCCCTCCTCTGCTCGTTGCTGTTGCTGTTGCTGCTGCTGATCACCAGCAGCGCCTTTTCCGCGCTTCGTCTCGCGGTTCAAGAAGCACTTCTTAAGCCAGCTTGAAGACATTAACTGAGGTGACCGAAGCCCCATCCGACCCCCTTTCTTCTTCCACTTCTTCTTCTTCTTCTTCCTACGACCTGAGCGGATTGCCAAAATTAAGGCAGCGCCCAGCCCCAACCCCGAGCGAGCAACAGGAAGGGCGGAGAAGAGACGTTCTTGCAAACCAATCACTTCAACCGCGGGCTGGGAGTTCAAAAGGGCTGAACGTCTGGGTGGGCGTGGAGCGGGGTCTTGACGTCCCTTTTTTGTTGTTGTTGCTCTTTGCAACCGTGAGAGAAATGTTTGGATTCACTCGATGTGCTAATCCAGAGTTTCCTCGCAAAGGCTAGCCATGCTAAAGTTGCCTTTGTAGGAGGGGTGGGTGTCTTCTCAAAGGGGCCTTCTCACCGCCGTTACTCGCGAGGGAATTGGTGAAGGAGGGTAGGGAGGAGGAAGCATTCCTCGGGGGCATATCCTCTAAACTGACCGGCCTCTACCTGTTTTAAAGGCACTGAGGATCCCTTTCATCAGAAATTGCAGCATGGTGCTTCTCCTTTTCATTAGACGTTGCTAGGATAAGTCAGTTTCAAGAGAAAGAAAAGTACATCAAGTTAGTCTCCAGCTCTGGTTGGCTAACCAGATGTCGCTTTTAAAAAAAACGGGGTATCAGTGGAATAACTTTTCCCCTGTTGTTCCACACCAGTAACTGGAATTTTGAGATAGTCTCCTCCTCCTCCTCCTCTATGAATTTATCTAAGTTTCCTCCATTTTGTACACCAGTGATAAGTGTCCAAAACCCCAATGGCAACTGCACCTGTGCTAGCCTTAGTTGTGCAAGGCAACCTTGCCTTAACTGAATTTTGGCTTGCCTGGTATCAATTTATAGTTCGCACTAAATCAGATATTAAATAGAATAGAATTCTTTATTGGCCAAGTGTGATTGGACACACAAGGAATTTGTCTTTGGTGCATGTTCTCTCTGTACATAAAAATACAAGATACATTTGTCAATAATGATAAGGTGATTGTACTATTGAACTTGTAGTAATTGTGACCTAACTTATGACAAGTATGACTGTACTTTCCAGATAAAATGCAATACGTCAGTCATTGCATATTTTTGTTCCTGTATGCAATTGTTAATTGTCCCAAACTTAGATTTTGCCACTCATGACAATTGTTAAATGAAATTATTGCTGTGCAAATATCTAACTGAAAGAGAGGATGTGAAGATTGCTGGTTGCTGTCATCTCATTCTTATACAGTGTCCTGTATGTGAGTCATTTCTTCCCCGTTTTTGTTCCCTTTCAGAGTGGAGACCTTATTTGTATAATAAGTATAATTTGTATAAATAAGGTATCCTTTTGAGCTATTTTTCTCAGCAGCGCCAAGCATCTCTAAAAAGTGCTATCAATCACAAGTTGACAAATTCCCATGATCTTAATTAGTTGATATGAACCCTCCCTGAATTGTCTGAAGCTGACCAGACCATAATCAGTTTCACACTTAAGCTTTTATAGTTGTAAATGTGCACATTGGTGGGAAATGACTTTAGAGATTTTATTTATTTAATCAATTTATATAGCTGTCCACTCAGCACAACTCAGGCTGGCCTACAACAAATTTCATAAAACCACATAATAGAAAAGCATATATAGTAAACATAAATGAGTATGAAAACACGAACACATGAAATACTGGGGTGGGGTGAGGTGGGGGGGATAACATCTTTTGATATTTTAAGCAGTCCAACTCATTGGCTCTCTTGCTGTTTCTTGATTTGCTGTATCTGCTGCAGAGGTGGGTTGCTACCAGTTCTAACCAGTTCGCTAGAACCTGTTATTAACTTTCTAAGCAGTTCGGAGAACCACTTGTTAGAAGCAATCTCCTTTAGTTTTTCCACTTTATAGGGTTAATCCTGTAGGAATTACAACATTCTAGTGTTGTTTTTAGCCTAATCCTTATTACCCTGCTTATAGAAACTGCTTCTGCTTTAACCCTTATTACATTCTTGGTAGTATGCCAAATAAGCTACGCCCACAGAACCGGTTGTTTACAAATTTGAATCCCATCACTGATCTGCTGTACATAACTTTTTAAAATGGTTTTAATGGTTTGTTGCTTTTCAGATTCATGTCTGCATCCTTTATAATCTGCTTTGCATTTATTTTGCCCAAGTACATGTTTCTTTTTATAGCCTTGTGAGTAGTAGTACTTCTCTTTTCTGAAGAAACTTTTCCTTCCTCTTACATCTTCTTTGACTAAGCTTCTTATTCATATTATTTCTCTGCTTGGGTGAGTCCATACCAATCCTGAGTTGCGATAGACATTCCAGATAAGCTTTGATTGTTCTCTTAAATAACTTCCGAAGATTCTAGAATTCTAAAAATTGGCCCTCTTAGAAAATATGCAGGAATGTATGTACATATCTGTGTGTGCACACCATATTTCCTATCAGATCAATAATCCCTCTACTTCTGATGACCAAATGGAGTGATGTTGTAAGTAGCTACCCATTGTTGCTGAGAGTCAGATGGCATACAAGCTTAGTAAATTATTATTCAAACCAGATTTTCTTTTAGAGAGAGGATAGCATTCTAAATATGCTTTGGCTTGATTACTAATACTTGAATACGTAAAAATTTAGTTCCTTGTTTTGATTTCTACATCCAGTTCAAATTACTGGTTTTTACTTTTAACAACACCAATGTAGAAAGAAGATATTTATAGGAAATGACATCTTTGCTTAGTCATAGTCATGCCTTCTCACCATTTGAAGCCTACAAGTAGTTCTGCAGTGCATTATGGAGTCTAATTATAAAATATTTGCTGGTCAATTTGACAATTTAACACCACTTCCTTGCTGGCAGAAGGGCTGGATTTAGATATAGGGAGGCTCTAAATGATAAATGCTAACAGAGAAGACAGTGTAACCCACTCAATTGGAGAAGAATGCTACCAAAATGCCTGACAATCCTGTGATAGGGTAAGAAAGGGCCTGTTCTGAACAGAGGATGTGAAGGCAGGCAAAACAAAGCATATCTTAATTAATGAGCCTCATGTGAGCCATAAAGGAGGGTTTAATTGATGGAAATGTAATTCATATAAGAAATTACAATAAAACTGTAACTCAAAAATCACTGGAACTTTGAAATGCCCCTTCCTTCTGTGAGGCTCTAAATTATACAGTATTTGCTTAACATCTAAATTTGGCTCTGGAAGATAGTTCAGACAAGAAGTTAAAATGTCCATGTTTTTGAGACCATTTAGTGCCCTTGATCATCTTATGGGCTGTGTCCTTTGAATAACATAACTGTGTTTTAGTATTTTAAATTATTTGTAAATTTCTTTGCATGTTCTGTATTATTATTTGGAATAGCACTATTTTAAATAAATAATTATGCAATATCAGTGTTACCTAGTTTGGATAATGAAACATAGAAGTCTGGAGGGTGCTAATGAAGATACTTGTGGATGCATTACAAGTAGTCCTCGACTTACGACCACGAAATGTATGTTGTTAAGTGAGACATTTGTTACCTTTTGTCCCATTTTATGACCTTTCTTGCCTCAGTTGTTAAGTGAATCACTGCTGTTGATAAGTTAGTAACTAGGTTGTTAAGTGAATCTGGCTTCTCCATTGACTTCGCTTGTCAGAAGGTCGCAGAAGGGGATCATATGACCTCAGGACAGAGCAACTGTCATAAATATGAACCAGTTGTCAAGCATCTGAATTTTGATCACGTGACTATGGGGATGCTACAAAGGTTGTAACTGTGAAAAATGGTCATAAGTACTTTTTTTCAGTGCTGTTGTAACTTTGAACTGTCACTAAATGAACTGTTGTAAGTCGAGGACTACCTGTATATAGCTTGAGCACCACATCTAGATATGAAAAGAGATGTGCTTCGCATTCAAGAGGACCTGTTCCTAAGCAAGTATAGAATTTCAGCTTTTTTCTTCTTCTTCTTCCAACAACGAACTTCCCCATGTGGACAAACACCTCAAGTCAGAGCCCCTGGCCAGCATTATAAAAATCCAGGCAAGTATTCCCAACCCAAATGCCTTTCACAAAAGTCTGGATCATGATTAGATGAATTCCAAGTTCCCTGTGCAGGATAGTAGAAGCAGCTCTCCCATCTCTATTCTCTTCAGAAAATGTGTGCCTGCCAGGCGAGTGAGCGGCTGGGAGGTGAGGCAAAGGCGAGGTGAGGTGCCCGGCTGGCCGGGAGGTGAGGCGAGGTGAGGTGCCCGGCAAGGCCAGGCATGACAAGGAGTGGCTGGGAGGAAAGGGGTGAGGTGGGGACTGGCATGGTAAGGAGAGGCTGGGCAAGGCGAGGCACCCCTCGACATGAGTGATATTGAGTTGGCCACGCCCACCCAGTCACATGACCACACAGCCACGCCTACCAGCCGGTCATTAGGGCAGAGAACCGGTTGTTAAATTATTTGAATCCCACCACTGATTGGTAGCCTTTTTTTATATGTCATCTGTTCATCTTTCATAGGCTGAGAATGTTATCAGAGGAGAAAGGCAAACTTTTTATCCCCCAGGACTACAACGATTGCCTTATCTAGAAGTAGCAACTCGTAAATAAACATACATGGGTCACTGTGTGAGCACAAGGAATCACTGAGTCCCCCATTAACTACCAGAATCAAGCAACTTGATCATCATCAATCATCAGCTCTTTGACTGCAGGAAAAGCAGGAGGCTATTTCCCTCATGAGCAGGTTGATTACACAGATGAGGTAACTGCTAGGAAATGTATGTATATGAAACCTATGGGAAATCTTCAGGCCATAATGGCCTTGGCTGTACTATGATTTGCAGTTTGCCAACGTGAAGTTTACCCAAACCTCTTTAATTTATTAAAATAACTGACTTCAAAGGCACATTCATATTCAGTAATTTGGTACTAAAACAATAACTCATAGTGAAAATGAAGTGAACAGGATTTCTTAGAAAACAACAAAAATAGATATACAATTACTAATAAATTAAGAAGCGAAATCTTGTGGTTGACAAACAGAAATCTAATGTTCTCATAAAAACAATATATTGGTGCCACATGGCCCACAGAATAAATGAAGTAACCAGGATTTCCTAGACGGATATCACAAAAATACAGCTAGTAATAAATGAAGAAGTGAAAAGAGAGCAATATTCTAATCAAAATAAGGATTAAGTAGCTTAGTTTCTAAAGAAACAATAAAGTAAAAAAAAAATCAGTACAAAAAAACAAATAAAAGATACAGCAGTAGAAAACTACTAGAATTTTCTAAACATGAAACCTTTCTTCAGAATTTCTCCACTGATACAACTTCATTTTTTATCTATATCTAATGTTTAGATATATTTCAATTATCTGAAAATAAGCTACCTCTCAAATAAAATATTAAATGAAAGGGATACCATGCAACAACTAAGAATAGTACAGGCTATGCTTGTTCAGGCAGAATTGAGTGCCCACCAGAGGTGGGTTTCTGAATCTTCTTACTGCCGGTTTGCTCATGCGCCTCAAGTGCGCGTGTAAAGCGTGCAAGCAAGCGCACATGCGGCAATCAAAAGCTAGCTTCTGTGCACGCATAAAAATTAGCTTCTGTACACGCACAGAAGGAAAATCTAAGATGGCGGTGTCCACAGAGCCACCAACAGAACCGGCTCCGTGACGTCATCACAGTTACTACCTACTCTATAGAACCGGATAGAACCAGTAGGAACCCACCTCTGGTGCCCACTTACTCGGTCCCTAGTATACAAAGAGCAGAATGTCTACCATATATTGCTGAATTTATCAGGTGCAAGCAACTAGACCTACACTTGCAGAGTTCATGACCCACATGTGATTTTTAATACTAATTTATGCATATAAATGAATATTTTACAGGTTTTCATGACTGAGGATAAAATGAGAGACAGCCTTCATGTACAGGTGTTCCTTTTTTAAAGACAACTTGTTCAGTAACTGTTGAAACTTATGATGGCACTGAACAGGTGGAACAGTCCTCATTCTTACAACTATCGCAGCGTCCCTGCAGTCACATGATTTGTAGCCTCCTACAAGCAAGGAATGAAGAAACTGGCAGGCGGTTACAAATGGTAACCTCCTGATTCCTCGCTTAATGGTGCCAGCCGGAAGTGATAGAATTTCCATCAGTAAGCTAAAGTGATGTCATGCTTTCTGACTGCATTGCTTAGTGATGGAAATTATGGTCCCACTCCGTAGTTGAATTAAGTAAGGACTACTTGTGTATTACCTGAAACTTTGATAGGAAAAAAACAAGGTATAAAATTAATAATAATTAGACTAAAGATGTACAGAATGTTTAAAAATATTTCTGGAAAAGCAAGAACCTCTTTTAAGCTTGAAACATTTAAAATTCAAATCATCTTATAAAATATGGCATTGTTTTTGTTAATCTGTATATTGACACTTAGTTTAGAATTTGCAGGAGAGATGCCAAAGGAGGAAAACACCAAGAGAGATGCTTCTATGGCTATAAATCTTGGAAAGAGTTTATTAAGAAATTGTTCCTAAATAATTAAAGGTCAGGAGGATATGACTCCAAACTGTCAGGTGAGCCTTAATGGCAAGGAAGATTCATGTTCTGGAACTTGTCTGGAGAAAAAAAAGAGGTAAATCTTATAACCCCCTTTTTTCCTCACTCCTGTGCTCTTTGTAAACTTCACCCAGCTTTTGGGATAATTAGTATGAGAAAATTAATGTTTACATTTACCTGTATTGAAGAGGAGGAAATTACAAATGATTAAGCAAGCACATAATGAGGAATACACAATGAGAAGAATGCCTTAGCAACAGCTAATTGCTTAATGTGCTCCTGATTGCTGACTAAATAAAATTCCAAAAGGTGGTAATGGCAAACAATGCTACACTGCTATCAAGAATACAGTATCCGTGAGCATGGAAGTACCTGGAATCAAGATGGATTGGAAGGTGGGTTTGCATACCTTATTTTTCTGCAAGGGAAGGAGGGAATAATCTAGACTGAATTCCCATCCCAACCTTATGTAAGGTTCATAACTGAGGGATCCATCCTTTTGCGGCATTCTGGAATTGTTCCCGGGTAACAGGGAGATGAAAAAATGACTCACATTTGCATAAAAGTTTTCAACTTTTGCAATACTCTCTTCTGTTATTTTAATCCCATTTTGGAACACTGTTTTGAACTATAACAGATGAGGCAAAATAAAGTAACCTTAAACATTTATCCACTCTAGTCTCTTCTGAAGTTGTGCTTTTCCTGCAGGATGCTGAATCCGAGGTTGATAACAATGTGTCCTACAATGCTGAAATTAGAAAACTTGTAGTTTCCTAATGCCAAATCATCCGGATACACAGTCCCAATGTCTGCTTGTAAAAATAGGACTGGAAAGGTCTGTTTGAACAGACCCAAGCAAAAAGGGCCTCCTACTTTCCCACAGCCAGTGGCCTGATGCATGTAGTTCTACCAGGTATTAATTGGATTCACATATCAATCTAAGCCATAAAGTGATTTATTCCAATTTATTTCACATGTAAGAAGTGAAACCACCCATCTCCTAGAAAATGAAATATCCTGGGATATATTAAAGGGTGCAGAATATATTTCCCTGGATGACAGAAAAGGAAAGGCCAGTTTTAGAGACAAAGCAGCTTCCTGCAGGTCCCTTCCCACCCCCTTTTCAGCTCTAGGGTGATGGGATTAAGTCATGGCCCTCAGGACATGATGGGATTATCACTCTACCCATTTTGCAACAGAATTCACTGCATGGCACCTTGGCAGAGCACAGTCAAGCCTTTGAGACAGTTAGCTGGGACCCCCACCCCCTGGGAGTCTGGCAACCAATCAGTGCATTTCTTGCACAGGTACAGGAGGGTCTGGGGTGGAGCCC
>JANHFT010004798.1:37022-50494 GCA_032467955.1 Pseudoxenodon macrops
CATCTCATGTACTCATAACCATGCTTATACATCTTATGTATTCACAATCATGTTTATACTTTGTCTGTAATCATATACTATATATGCTTGACAAAAAAAAAAAAAATAATGAGACGGGAAAAGGGTTAAGAAATGATGAATTTCTTTCCCCCCCCCCAGTGTTCAGCTGGCAAAAGTGGTTGCAAATATGTGTCCATGGCTTAATTAATTACGGTGATTAATTCATTCAATTACTTTTTTCACTCCTCGTAGAGGAGTGAAACCAAGAAACGGAAGGAAAAATTAGTCTCTTCTTTTTCCATGGGAGTCTATATGGCTCAGATCCCTATCTGCTTGACTATCTAGAAACCAAGAGAAATGATGGCTGGCTGGTTACCACAAAATAGCTGAGAAAGATACTCTGGACTTCTACCTCCAGAAGCTAGTAAACCAATACATTTCTACTCTGCTATATGTAAACAAGATAATTCTCTTTAGTTCTCCTATGGCTGTGTTGGCGAACCTATGGCACACATGCCATACAGAGACATATCTGAGGGCACGTGAGGCATTGCCCTATGTCAGCTCCAGCACGCATGCACACGCTGGCCAGTTGATTTTCGTCCTTCCAGTGGGGGGGAGAGCGGTTTTCACCCTTCCCAGGCTTCAGGAAAGCTTCCGGAGCCTGTGGATGGCGAAAAATGGACCGAGGCTTCAGGAGGTTTTCCTGAAGCCTGGGGATGGCAAAAACCAGCCCAATGGGCCAACCAGAGTGAAGCCTGAGCACATGCATGGGGAGGCAGCGTGGGGGGTGTTGGGTGTGCATGCGTGGCGGGAGGGCATTGCATTAGGGGTGTGGGCACCTGTGCCCATGACCCTCCCGTGCTCCCCCGGCTTTTGGCACGCAATGGCAAAAAGGTTAGCCATCACTGTCCTATGGCACTCAGAAGAACACTGAGGATCATTGCTCAATATTTCAAGGAAGATCATCTAGAAAAATGACTACCCTGTTTCCCTGAAAATAAGACCTCCTCGGATAATAGGCCCAATTAGGCTTTTGAGTGCATGCGCTAAAATAAGCCATCCCCCGAATATAAGCCCTCCCCAAAACACAGCAGCAGCCATGAGGTGACCACGCTCACCACCTCTTCCATCTTAAAAATAATAAGACTTCCACGAAAATAAAGCCAAGCGCTTATTTTGGGGTCAAAAGAAAATAAGACCCTGTCTTATTTTCGGGGAAACACGGGTATATGAAGTTTCATGAATGCTTTGTGACTCCAAATGTTATTTTTTGGGCAGGGGAAGCAACTTACAGTTGGTTGAAATTTTCTTACATGTTATGCATGTGTGCATGGGAATTTGTTTTAAACACACTTAAATACAAAGTACACAGTTTACAGAACTAAAGGAAGTCTCTGAAAAAAGAAATAACCTGATATAAAATCATAGCTCTAACTTATAATTTCTTAATACATTAAAAAATACCTTGTCTTCATGACTGCGGAAATAATATAAAGTTTTCCCAAGTAGTATACACCACACTGTTTTAGAATATCCATGCTTCACCTGCAAATGAAATGAAATATTTTATGCAGAAGGCAATGAAAGATTCTTTTTTTATTCTGTATTGAAAAGCATTTTAGTACCTGGCTACAGTACAGTAACAACAAAGCTACAATTCTTCAGCAAAGTACTATATTTCTGAAAACTTTGATGAAAAAATGGACACACAGCTATAGTTACTTTTATAGCTGAATTTTCACATAGAGTTCATATAAAACTGATATGAAATATATAAATAGTGTAGCTGCACTTGAACATATAAGAAATAAGCTCCTTAGCCTCTTTCTGGATTCTTTTCCTGCCTAGACATGATCTAAACCAGTAGTTTTCAGTTCTATTTTAGATTAATCTTCAGGCAAAGATTTTTCCTATGACAACCTGTGGAAACAAATGCTGGATTTGGAAGACACAGGACAGAAAGAGTATCAATGCCCTTGAACTTCATGTACTAGATAAATTTTTAAGGGTATTACGGGCAGTCAGGAAAACAAATAAATGGATCAGAAAATAAATCAAACTGGAATTCTCAAACATAGTATTAATGGCCAGACTTAATGACTATCATTTTGGACACATCATATGGAGACCCAATTACCTTTAGAACATTTCCTGTTGAAAAAGTTGAAGCAGAGAAAGAAAGAAAGAGAGAGAGAGAAAATAGCCATTGCCAATGTAGATGGATTTGATTAGAACCGTACTTCTAAGAGACACAAATCGAAGATTGACTATTCTGAAGATAATCTATCCATGTGATCGCTAAGAATTAACACCAACATGATAGTATTAAATCAACCAATTAATAGTTTAAAGACCTGTTGAAACTTAAGCAATCTAAATTTAATTATGGTCACTAGAAAATTACATCAGCTGTTTTCAACAACTATACTTTTTCCAAGTTCAAAAAAAGCTTCTGAACATACCGGTAGTTGCAACAGAAGAGGAAGAGGAAGAAAGATCATGGGGATTTAGGTTTCATGTTATATTTGTGGAGCCTTATAAAAAGGAGATTGTCATTACATTGCTTTTTGGTGTCTTTTTTAAAAATTCTACCTCCCTGGTAATGTTTTACTCCTATTTTTTTGCAAGACTGCTTGGAACACAAAGAGGGATTTCAAATGCTAGGTTAATCTTAAAACTTTTCCAAAAACTGGCATTTTATTAGCTAACTTTTAAAACTAATTAAAGAGTAATAGCTAACTAAAAAGAGCAATGAATTCTTAATACCAAACCAATGGATACTTTCCTCCAGAAATAAATAGCATTAGAACTTTCCTTCATAAAGGCAGAAAAAGAAGCATTACATTTTGTACCCATGCTTGCTGATATCCCAATACCTAGCTGATATTATCTGCATTTTAAAAAGGTACCTGATTAAATGCAAGACATATTAAATGGTACCTAATTTAGCCTCCAGAATGATCAGGAAAAACCTTAAGTATTCCAAATTTACCTAAGAGGTAATTAAAAACAAAGCTAATCCCCAGCATTATTTGCTGGGGATTGTTTATGTATCTATTTAAAAAAACCAAGTTTACCATTTTCTGTATCAAAGCAATATTGTGAAACATAACAGGAAAGTTATTACCACCTGAGGAGCCATATATAGTACTGTAGTTTCTGAATGTTCTATTCATTACATTTAAGAAATATGGGACCAAAAATCCCACACATACTGGTATCAAAAGACATAAATAAAATTAAATCCTATAAGGCTTTGCTGTTCCTAGCAATAAATCCCCAAACACACCCAAACCTGCATATTTCTTTAGTGCCCTCCTGCTCTCTTGAGAGTAGTGAACTAAACAAAAACTCTTGAAACATAAAAGCAAAACAGAAATATCAAGAAAAAAGTAAAGTTATCCCTCACCTTAGTAAGCAAGCCTTTCACTGCTGGTTTAACATCTGGTTGAATAAAAAGTGGGCTTGCAGCTTGTACTTTAAGGACATTTTGTAATACTTTGATCCATTCTTCTAAGATATTTGGGGAATCTGCAGTCATGTAATAAGTTCGTTTTTCTGTAGTCAGCTGAGGAGCAATACAAACAAAACACTTTGACTGAAGGTAACTGGAACGTTTTTACTGATACACTCCTGATTGGTACCAATACAAAATATTATAATAAATACTGTATAGTCTAAAGGATATTAACGTGTTTATAACTCTCTGATGAGAATTCAAGGTGACATTGATATTTCTCAACCATATTTTATCCTCATTAAAACCATGAGGTAGTATCTCATGATTTTAATGCTAAGAGGTTTCTTGCATGAGAAGCGAAATGTCTTCAAAGAAAAACCAAAAAGTCCAGTTGCCTCTTGAAAAAGTAACATGATCGTGATTTTGGTGCTTTGCTACCGACATATATTTGCAACGGTTGCATTGGTCCAATGTCATGTTATTGCTATTTGTGTTCTTTCCAGGTGGCTTCCAAAAAACAAAGTTATTGGGGAAGCCAGATTCACTTAATGACTGCATGATTGTCTTAATGACTATGACAAAACAATAGTAAAAACAAATGCAATTCATCTAATGATCGCATCACTTAGTGACAATAGTTCCAGTCTCAATTGTAGTCATTAGTTGAGGAGTATTTATAATTAAGGATGGTGTGACTGATCCAGCATCCTGTTATAAACTTCATGGCTGAATGAGATTTGAATTTGGACCTCATCCAAGTACCTTATCTCTTTACCTCTTTTCCCAGCATAATTCCTACCTATTACTGATTCCTTTAATTTGTCTGAGAAATCACAGTTGCTGCAGATTTCAACTTCATTAAGCAGTAGTTTTAATGAAGCGCTATCCATATAAATACATATACATTGTGTATCCCAATGGATTGCTCAGGGAGCACTGCTAATGGGGAAGCAATAGCAATAGCACTTAGACTTATATACCGCTTCACAGTGCTTTTACAGCCTTTTCTAAGCGGTTTACAGAGTCAGCATACTGCCCCCAACAATCTGGGTCCTCATTTTACCGACCTCGTAAGGATGGAAGGCTGAGTCAACCTTGAGCCGGTGGGACTGCCAAACTGCTGGCAATCAGCAGTCAGCAGGCGTAGCCTGCAATACTGCATTCTACCATTGCGCCACCACAGCTCAAACCTTACTTTCCTACAACCACAAATGAAATCTGGAAACTTGCAACTGTCCAAGTGCTTGCCACAATCCATTTCTCCATGAAGAGTTTGTAATATGATCACAAGTCAGTAGGAAGAAAAAGGGAAAACTACATCGTGGTGTACACATGACTGCTATTCTGCTGTCCCATGAAACATAATAAATTAAGGAAATACCTGAACTGTTTGTTTTCCATCACCTCTTACAATATGACTGGATGCACTTAATTCAATTTGACCTTGAGGTTTTCTTATTACATCACTCTATGGGACAAAAAAAAAAGTAACAAGTAAATTTTCATGTGTAGTACCAATAATCATCAACCACATATCAGAGCAAAAAACTGAAATTCACTTTCAGATGGTTGGACATCATAACCCCTTTTGGACTGATGGATACATTTAGAATTTTTTAATATTTTGTATATTTTTGGCATTAAAAAATAATATAAGCTTATAGTTATTTATAAGGAATTTTTGGAGGTTTAAACATAATCCTTTTCTTTCCAAACTTCATTTACAACAACCTTTTGAAGTAACTAAGAAGACTGTGAAGAAACTATGTAGTGGCATAGCTCTCATCTTCTCAGAGCATACAAGTCCCATAACCATATCAAGGTAAGAAATATTATTATTATTCCACAATAATTATTTTGATTCATAACAGTCACTGTCCACTGATTCCTAGGCTGCTTTCATCAATGGAAAAATAGGGGGAGGAGAGTTCCATACTTTATTGAAGAATACCACAAAAGGAATAGAGAAGGGGATAACTGGATAAAAAAATAAAATGGTGAGGAAGAAAGAAATTGAAATATGATAACCTAATTGTTGCTAGTGAATACCCTAAAGTCATCCATGAGTGTGTAAAGATTACAACCCTGGTTTCTTAAACATCTCTGGATTCCAAAGTCATCAGAGGGCCTAATCCAGAGGAAATTATACTGAATTGGTTCCAAGAGCATTAAGAGTCACTATACGTTTCATATACTATATTAAAGCACTGGCTAGATTTAGGGATTTTTTTTTTAGCAACAAGATTTCTACAACAGATAGCAAAACTGCTAAATCAGATTTTTGCTGCAAATGTTTGGACTGCAAGAATTATTTCTATGCAGCTCTCAGAATTAAAAACACTGCCTTGTTTACCACTAAGTTCAAATTAAAATTTATTACATATATTGTCTCATAAACATGGCTGAAGAACAAACCCTCAGAGAAAAGAGATTTCAGGTAATCCATTATTATACTTCAGATCAGTTTAAAAACAAATTGTTGCATAATGATTCAGTAAAGAAACACAGATAAACACAATCTTAATGATCCAATCTTATAATTTGCACTTGCTTACCGGAGATTTATAATAAAGCAATTCACCCCCTTTGAGTACAAACCATCGTCGTTTCCACGTTTTTACTTTACCACTCATTTTTAACAAATATCCAGATTTCTCTAGCAGTTCCTATAGTTTAAAAGAAAAATAAATAAATGCTAAAATTATTTGATTAATGCACTATGAATGGATAAACAGTATTTCTAACCAAAATGATGTTTAAGGTCCTAATACAAAATTAGAAAAATTACTCATAGACACATAACATAAATTTTCAAATAAAAACAATTAAGAACCAGAATTAAAAATGCAGCATTCCCCAATGGTCTCAAAAACTACCGACAGGACCACTGGAACCAACAGACATATAACTTCTGTCCAGTTCTTTATACATAGATTCATACATACAGTAGATTCATATATTGTATATGATTAACAGCATGAGAAAGGAAAATAAATGTTAAGATATAACATAAATAAAACACAATCATGCCATATACAAAATAACCAGCACCATCTTCTAAAAGAAGGAACAAAGCCTCCATAACCACTTGGGTATCAAAGCAATCCCAGTGATGGGTATTTTGCATCTCTTTGTTGCCATTAGTGATTATCCAAAGCTTTGCAGCTAGACCTTGGTAGCCCTACAGTTCTAATGCTTGAAGCCAGATTGAAATAGAAAGATGTTGTAGTTTGCTTACATTTTTTCCATTATCACTAGATGATGAGCAGGTTTTAGGCAATTTTTGTTCTGGTTCTGAGTAATCTGTATCAGTTGAATAGGCATCGGGAGGAATGGCATAGTCACCTTCTGAAGTCATTGAAGACAGAGAGACCCCTGAATGCAAGACAAATAAATATAAATATGATTAAGATTCTAACTGATGAGTTGCATGGATAGACTTCATTGCATTATGAAATACAGAAGAAATTAACAGTTTCAGAATACTCATTCCTGAGGAAAAGGAAAAGATAATAAACTCAAAATAACACTATTCTGATTTTGTTTGGTTCAAGATAAGGCAGAGAGCAACTATGACAAGATTTCAAGTTTCTGTTATGCTCTCTACAACAATGAAAATCTGGGCCATGCTTGTTTTTTCACCTTCCTACTTTGAAGGGTTGCTACAACCCTCCTTACAGCCTTAAGTGGTGGAGAAGATTCTACTGCTGCCATCTATTTCCCAGGTGATGCCTGTCCTGGAGTCTTTCCCTTATCCCGACATGTGTGACATTCTCCTGCTGGCTGAGGGATTCTGGGAGTTGGTCCACACATCTTCAAGCTGCCAAGGTTGCATAATACTGGTTTAGAAGTTTCAGCCCTCCTTAGTAAACTGATCCTCACGAGAGATAAAATTAATCCCCCCCAAAAAAACAATGAAGGATATTTAGCATATTTTATTTTTAAATGCATTTACAAAGGTACAGGTACAGGGTTCCAGGCAGACCCTGTGGATGGTGTTGGTCTGCTACCAATGAATGTTTTCTCCCTGTGGGATGGAAATTGTTATAATGTGACAAACTAAAAGAAGAATATAAATAAAATCAGTATCTTCCTGCCAAACCTAAAGAACCAAATGGAAGGCTGAAATACACACTCAATTTTTAAAATTATACACAAAAATACAAACATTAGATTGCATGACAGGAAATTAAATTAACAATAACTATATAAATATATTTTTATATTTATATTTATATAGACAGTATTTTTCAGATGTAAAAGTTCTGCTTATTTATCTGGTCTTCTCTTAGATTCCTAGAAAATCTAAAGTTTAATCATAGGCTGCTTGTTGGAATATTGAATCGTCTTGTTTTGCTTCTGTTCTCTTTGAGTTCTGCCTTTGCCTTTGCCTGTGTTTGTGGCAGAGAGAGAATCTCTTCCTCATGAGCATGTGGTTTCTATAACTAGCAAGCAGCCTTATGAATGTCTAGCATAAGAGGCTACATTCACATTTCTCCTATGAGTAGCAGTATTGTGAGTTGGGAAATATTGCTGTGGATTTATTGATCATCTTGGAACTTTTGTAATAATATTATTTTCTAAAAAAAAGAAAGATTAACCAAGCATTTCTAATTTAAAGAGAGAGAGAGTCAGCATGGTGATGTAAGTAAATTTTGAACTGGCACCAAGTTCTCTCTCTCTCTCTCTCTCTCTCACACACACACACACACACACACACACACACCATATATGGAAGCTCACTGGTACTTTGTGTCAATGACAGTCTCTCTACATTACAAGATTGGTATTAGAAATTTATCTTGTAAGGTAGCAATTTAAATTTCCTTTTCTCAATCTGTAATAAAAACTGTTTAATGTATCGTATTAATAATAGCACCATTTTAACTTTATCTGTCCTGAAGGTTATAATAGTTTCGTTATAAATTCTGCCCACCTCGTTTCATAGCCCGTGGGCTACCAGGTCCACTTCTGCTTCGAGAGTCTGATTCAGATGTCCGTGAACTAGATTGGGAACCGTCTTCTTCAGATCCAGAGGAGTCATCTAAGAATGGGTTGTTACTGATTTGTGTTGCTTTCTGATAAAACCAACAAGCCATTATTTAAAACTGTTTACTGCAATAGTCAAAAAAAGACAGCATAATAATAATAATAATGATATATCGTATTCATATGGGTTTTTTTAGAAGAGAGATTGCTATGGTTATATAAATAATTTTTTATCATTGTTTTTAAAATATTTTATAGGTAGATTAGATTTACTGCTGTATTTTAAAAAATAATCTATGTCATGACTTAATTATACTTGCTAGATATAGCCAACACAAATCTACACTGAGGGCATTTTCATTGGTATACAGGCAGTTCCACCTTATTAAGGCATGTCACAGAATATTGTGCTGTATGATAATATTTGGAACTTGACTCCTTCTTATCTCTGTCCAAAAAGAGACATGGAAAGACATTAACTCCTTGCTATTATTCATGTATTGCTAGATAAAGATTTTTTGCACCTAAGTACACTATTGAAGACTGGTATCCAATATCAGTTTCTTTGCATTTCTATTCATTTAGTCAATATTTCCGTCTCTGAAATTTTATTCTACTTAAAGTTTCATAATCGGCATATTAAATAAATCATGCATTCTGATTGCAGGTCAATTCTCTGTAGGTATCTCCAAGTTAGCGGAATGTAAACAAGAGTATGTTGTACCATTGCAAGATAGTTTTTATATCACAGAGAATAAAATTTAGAGCTAGAAGTGATTACAACTAAAATACATCATGTTTGAGCAACAGAAACACATTTTGGTTATTATTAAGGTAGCTACTTTATTTTACTCTTTATTACTCTTTCAAAGGAGCAAGAATTATTTTTCCAGCTCAAGGGAGGGGGAGGAGAAGGAGAAGGAAGGAGAATATTCTGAGTAAACATAAACAGAAGAAGCCACATTTTTAAAGTGGACCTAAGAAAATATTTCTCCAAGCATAATTGTAAAACAAAGATCACCCCTTTAAGAGTGGTATAAACTGGTGTAGTCATGTTCTTATATATTAATGATGTGTAAAGTCCTGATGGAGAATATGAAGATGAAGAAGAGGAACCTGAAACAAAGTTAAAAAAATAATAATGAGAAAATATTGGGAGTATAATTTTTATTTATTTAAAAAGATCAGTTAATTTGCTGAATAGATAATCTGGGAAAAACTTATATAAGATTAGTTTATATCTTTTATTTAAATATATATATTTCAGATAGAAAACTCAAATAGTGCGTGTGTGTGTGTATGTGTGTGTGTGTATATATATATATATATATATATATTATATATATATACACACACACACACGAACTATTCAGCCAATATTTACTAATGCTGGCTGTAATAAATCCATTAAAAAGTAAAATTTTATTTGGGAGTCATCGTTAGATGTTCAGGCCTTTGAAACCCCAAGGAGTGCAAGTAAAGTTTTTTCTTCCTTGACTATGCTAATTGAAAAGGAAATCTTACAGTATTCAGTTTAGGTAACTATTCTAATAACTTACTTTTATTGAAAGAGTCCATGTTGAAGACCTCAGAAAAGCACAGACCTGATTTGGCTACAGCATAAATTCTGTTTTCCTGAAGAACAAAGCAGAACTGCTATTATATTAAATTTATGTTTCTATTATAAACAATTTGTTTTTCTCCAAGTGGTTTACAGAATTAGCATATTGCTCCCAAGAATCTGGGTTCTCATTTTACCAACCTCGGAAGAATGGAAGGCTGAGTCAACCTTGAGCCAGTGACAACTGAACTGCTGGCAGTCAGCAGAATTAGCCTGCAATACTGCATTCTAACCACTGTGCCACCATGGCTCTGTAAATTAAGTTAAAGACTACCTGTATGTAAGCATAAAGATTGTCTTTTGTCAAGCTTGATTCCTGATAATTACATGGACATGCCTGTACAGGTTTTTTTGGCAATGACATAAAAATGGTATGCTTTTATCATCTTCTTAGATAGTTTTTATAAATCCAAGTGCCAGGATTTCCCGATAACATCCCATTCAAGTATTAACTAGGTTGACCCGTTTAGCTTTTTTGAGAACAGCCAAAGTCAAGTAGATGCTGCCATCTAATATCTGCAGTTAATTTTAACAGGTGTGAATAAGTGAATCGGTGTGCCTACCGTCCCTGTCCTAATGTCCCCATGTATTCGTAACCATCTCCTGTACTCATAACCATGTTTATACATTTTAGGTATTCATAATCATGTTTATGCTTTGTCTATAATCATATATACGCTTGACAAAGAAAAAGAAAAAAAAGAGAATTGCCACTAATCTTTTTAGAACAAACTGGGAGAAAAATTATCTAAATTTTTGGCTAAAAAAAAGAAAAGCCACACTTACAAAACAAAATAACATGAACATGAGTAATCTGTAGTTGAATTAACAATCTGGAATACTATTATTTTATTATACCTATTTCACTTACCCAAGAAGGGAATCGATGTAGTGGAGGAGTGGGAGGTTTATTGTTAATCATCTTCCCTGAATTGCTCAAATCCACAGTTTCTGTATCTTTCATTTCACAGCAATCATAAGTAAATGATTCCTCATTACAACTAATCTCCATCTTCTCAAAAACCTCTGCATCATCTCCATCTACCTGATCGATGTCTGTTTCCTGAGGCTTAAAAGGACGTATCATGCTTATAGCATTCCTGTTTTTGCCAAACAGTTTATCTGAACACAAGGAAGGCTGGCTAAAATGTTTTTTTGCCAACGCTGTACTTAGAATAAAAGCACTAGGAGTCCTCAGTTTGGGCGGTGGCAGATTAGATGGAGAATCAAGTTGTTTGCCAGACTGAGAGCTGGCTGCCAGCATCACTGATGGATGCTTAGGAGCCAAAGATGGTGTCAAAATTGGACTTGGAGTATTTGCTTCACTAGAAGAGGATGAATAATCTAGCCTGTGGGATTGAAATCTCTTATTCAGTTCATCGGAAAAGCTATCATGGCTTTTTTTTTCACTGAACGATTCCAAGTTGCTCTTTCCAATTAGATGGTTCTGATTTTTCCATGAAGACTCTTGTTGCCAGGAATACAGTTTATGTACATTTCCCTGAGCTTGAAAACTTTCTTCTTCCAACATGGAACTACTGTCATCTGATGCTGTCAAATACATTTCACTCCCTATTCTGCTGTACCCTGTGCCCTCCTCAGATGTGTGGCTTGAAAACGTAGATACACATCTGGATTTTGATCTTCCTTTGCTTCCTTCTTCATCAGAGCTCCAGTCACTTACTGTAATGCAAGAATTCTTTGATATGTTATTATCTATATCTTTTGACTTTGCTGCCATCCTTTGTTCAGGAATGCAAGTGTTTTGTTGCAATGGTTTCAGACTTCTATTATTTCCATGTATTTGGCCAGCAAGGGATGTTTCTTGAATTTCATTCTCTAGACACCAGGAGACAGTTAACAACATTGGACAAAATTGTAATAAACATCTACAAATAATAAACATTAAAATCCATTTTGTTTTCAGACAAGAAAATAATAATAATGTATGCAAATAACAGATGGGATTACATAATAATGCTTTCATACAGAAGACTCCTAATATCAGTAATCAAAAGATATTAGAGATATTCCATCTCCTCTTAATTGATTTTCTATGGTAAGAAAAAAGGAAAATAGTAGTGGGGAGAGGAACAGAGCAAGACTACAAATGGAAAACTGTATTATTGGGAACATTCTTTAAAGATCCATGAAAAAAGTAGCATCACCACCAAGCAAACCTCATTTTTTAAGCATCCTAAAACAGAGGGAAATTAACAGAGGCAATCCAAGAAACGGCTACCTATAAATACAGCAGAATTAAGTAGCAGAGAAGATAGTATAAGATAAGAATGCAAGTATAGATATCAGGTTTAATTCTCTTCTGGTTTAATAAAGACAAATATTCCCCATACAAGTAAAAGTTAGCCCAGAGTGGAAAAGGCCACGATTTTTTCCCAGATGAAGTATAACCTTTTCTTATTATTTCTTACTATTTTAAATGAGAAAATGTTCTAAACTCTACTTTGTAGGTGATGTGGTACAATCCACTCTGCTATATTATTTTCTACATTATGAAGACTAGTCTTGCTTACACATAATACTGTAAGCAACTTTCATGTTATAGCCATGAAAATCATGTTTGATGAATGATGAAAAGTAATTAATTACATACCTGCCACAGAATATCTTCTGTGTTTACATTAAGAATAAACATTGGAAACATAGTTTATCAGTAATTAGTGAAGATGTAATATTTTAAATACTAATTGACCAACTCAATGCTCCTGAACAGGAGTAAGGACACTGATTGTAACACTGGTTTTATTATTTTAAAAGGTTCAGTAATTAGAATCTATTTCTAGGTCTGTAGTAGAAGCTTACTTGTTTAGAGAACATTGATAATTATACTAGCACAATGTTGCAAAATATGACATTTTCACAGTGTTGTGGATAATATAATTATTTAGTAGCATTACATTAACAGGAGGCTGTTTCTCCTGTCAACATAATACTTTTTAGAATAATTGACACAAATAAGAAAGCCAAATGAGAAGTATTAAATTAAAGTGTTGGACTAAGGGACAAGGAGACTCAGGTTCTAGTCCAGCCAGGTTATTTACCGGTAGTCATAGAGGTTCATTGTTAACCTTGGACTGGTAACCTTCTCAGCCTACTTCACAGGTTTTGTGAGGAAAAACAGGCTGTAGTGCTGCATATGCTATATTGAACAATCAAATGAATGATAGGCTATTAATTAAATGTTTAAATAACCTGGTTTGCATTGCTGCTTTTAATAAAGTACCGCATATCACTCTTTTCCCAAACCAATTCCTCTAGGAACTGAGGGATCTTACTTTCCCCCCCCAGGCATAGGTTTTTCAGTGGAAAACCCTTAATTTGTAGGATTAATATAGATTCATTCTGGAGAAAAAGAAATTTTACATATTCAAATCCTAA
>JANHFT010004798.1:59826-72535 GCA_032467955.1 Pseudoxenodon macrops
TCTTTTGTTTGGGGGGGAGAGGACAGTAACATACCAGCAGAGTCAAATTAGGTATTTTCTGAGTTTTTGACACTCCAAGCCCAAAAGATTTGCTATCACTGTCCCATAGGAACTGTATAATGGGCTCTTTCAGGTTATTTGCACTGTGCCTATTTTTCTTTCATTTTTCTTTTGCATGATTTAGCAATAACAATTATTACACAATTTGTATCAAGCGGTAGCATTATGGTTGAGTTTCTTAAAAGTGCACCAGATGAAGAGAGACCTGCCTTTAAGGTTGGAGCCTGGCAATTCTCGTTTTATTAGCATTGATGCTGCAAGATGTACCGCAGTGCATGATGGATTTAACACTGCTTATTTAAATTGCGCTGTAAGGAGTTTTGGGTAATTCAGTTCAGGCAAGTCTTATCGCTTAATTCAGGCATTTACTGCCTATTGTCATTTCAGCTGCACACAGAGTCACTAAACATTTCAAGATTTTATCAAGCACAATAGGTTGTTTCCTCTTCACATATCCTTTTATTCAGCCTTGTCTTGAAGTACTGCTTTCTTTCTGTGTGTTTTCTATGTTGTATGTGTGTGTGTGTGTGTGTGTGCATGCATGAGAGAGAGATGGGTGGGGGGAGAGGGAGAGAGAAGGAGAGAAAGATCATGGTCAAGCAGCTAAGGGAAGATTCCCAATCTTGGAAATTTTAAGACATGTGGACTTCGATTCCCAGAATTCCCCAGCCAGCATAGCATTCTGGGAGTAGGAAGTCCACATGTTTTAAAGTTGGGAGCTATGGAATAGCATCTTAAATCTGCAAAATAGTGTTATGCAACTTTTCTATAGAAATCCAAGGTCTGGATTCACCCTTGGACTCAGAGTTTGGGATCCAGGCATTTTATATATACTTATACATCTCTTACCTCTGCCTATTTGCAGCAAAGGTAAATAATCAAAAAGAAGTGTTGAAGACTTTATTTATTTATCAAATGTATTTGCCGCCCATCTCTCTCTATGAATATTTTGTTTTGTTTCCGTTTTATTTAGTGTTTATTTTATTTATAAGTGACCCAACTCTCAGATGACTCTAGGTGGATTACAAATAAGCATTAAAACATAGTACAAAGTACCAAGAACCTAACCCAAAAATGGAGCTCCTCAATCACCTTATCCAGAAAGTTGGGAGAAATTGCTTTACAGAATGAGGAAAAGCTAAATTTGTATCTACACAAAGACATAGAATTCAATACGGAAGCAAGTGAGTCTCATCAGATCACTTGTGTTAGTTAAACCCTCCCCAGTTCTCAGTCAGTTGTCTATACAGCTGAAAGATTCACACTATCGAAAAGCAAATCTGTTTTTTTTGGATTATTGTGCTTAATACAAACATTACCCTTCAGAGACCTGCATAGATTGTGTGTATGCAGCTCAGAGTTGAAGAAGCTTCTTGGATGTGAAGCTAAATGTCTTCAGTGAAAAACCAGAAAGTTCAGTTGCCTCTTGAACAAGCACCTTTGGGATAGCCATCTCACAGTTTCCCTCTATAGAGAATGCTTCCTAGACACAGAAATCTAGCATGTTTGGCCAAGTGTTTCCTAAACAGCTAAGTTTCTTTCTGCAGGTTCTTTTAAAATGCGGAACACTCAGACATACTGTATTCCATTGGCAAGTTAACAACCCAAAGTGCCACCAATCAATTCAGAGGAGAAAAATAACCCTTGATTCTATCAAACGCCTTCTCAGATTCTACTCTAGGGATTCATTATATGGCGATCAACTCTGAGAAAGGGTAGAGATTCAGAGGGCCATTAAAAGTGTTCAAAGGCACACTGCTTAAATTACTATCATTTTCATCATTTATTTAGCATAAGAGTTAGGAGCAAAGTCTCTTCTGGGTAGAGGGTTCCTAAACTATTTTTGAGGTTGACTTTTGTTGTTAATTGCGAAGTCATGTTTCCTGATTCCTTATTTGTACCCTATGAGTATCATTACGTGTTGCACCTTATCATTCTTGATAAATGTATCTTGTATTTTTATGTACACTGAGAGCACATGCACCAAAGACAAATTCCTTGTGTTACACTTGGCCAATAAAAAAAAATTCTATCTAAATTCTATACTTTATACATACAGCTTCAGAACATTGCTATTGCATATCTCCTTATTAGTCATACCTGCTGAAATGCCTTTTCTGCTTGATGATCTGCATCAATAACTTGTTTTTCAAGTTGCTGCATCTATATAAAGATATAAAAATATGAGATGCAATTTTTGTGACAGTTCTCAGTGAAAGTATTAATAATCATGAATAGGTTTTGCATGAAGTTGAAGATGTCCAAGAGGTTAAACTACATTGCCTAAATAATCCTTAAAACAGTATTACCGGTATATAAAGTATTTATTACCAACATTTATAGGTAGATGAAAGTATATATCAAGGACCACACTAGGTCACCCAGAGGGTAGAATCCACCTAATTTTCACTGTCATGAGAAGGCTCCTATTAGGGAGAAAGCTTAATTTTTAGGAAAGTCCCTCTCTCTGTTTTGTTTATGGAAGCTTTCCAGTGAATTAGACAATTAGTTGAATTCCTTTCAAAAAAGGCTGAGAGAGCTAAGCAACATAAGGCACTAAAACTGTCTGTTTAATTTAATAGTGGATGGGGAGAGAGAGAATTCCAGCAGAATTACATTGCGAAAACTTTGTCACAGTTCTGCTAAAGATCACTCCTTTGAGTTCTTCAAAGCTTTCGGGAAAAAAGTGCTGTTGACAATGGAGGTTCTTGATAGCATTTGTGCAAAGAGATAAGGTTTGAGGACATCGGTACTTACTGCGCCTAGTATTTACATCCTGAAATGCTTCCATATTTTTGTCCTTAGCTCAGTTTTTAACAAATTTCTTTATTTGGAATCTAGAAATCGCAGAAGGTCAATAGCACTTATTTCTGATATAGACAGAGCATGCATAAGCCTATTGGCATACATAGAGTTTTGCTATTATGTTTTCAATAATAATCTACAATTACTTGAAATGCATCAAGGGATTCTGGGTACAATTCAGTCCTGGTGCTGACCAGTTAAGTTTTACATGGCTTGGCTCCAGGTTACCTAAGGGACTATCTCCTCTGAATAGAACTGGAGCATATTCTATAAACTGAGAGGAATGCTTTAAATTCCCTCCTTTTGAGAGGGAAGAGGCTTAGAAAGTCTTTTCCGCCTCATCACTTTGGAACAGCTTGCTTGGCGCAGATCCAGATGGCCCACACACTGTCCTATCTTCAGGATGACACCAAAGACAGTTTTATTTTGATAGGAAATCAGAGTTTAGTGCTTTGGAGATAGTCTTTTTATCATTATCTAATCATAATCATTATCATTAGTCATTTTTAGATTTTGGGATTATTGTAATTGTGGGATTTCGCAATTAAATCAAATACACTTAATCAAATTGCAGTTTGATTAAGTATAAACCTCCTAGAGTCAGGTAATTGAGGTAGCCTAAGAATATTGCAAAAATAAATAAATTTCAGAAACTGTAAATCTTAAGGGGAAAGCATTTTATGTTCATCCAAAAACACCCAGACATTGGAGTCTCCAAATATTTGCTACAGCTTACAATTTATTTGGAGAGTCTGCTAGCCTATTTCAAGGCCTTAAAACAGAGTTGTGTCACTGAGGTTGGCATGGCCCATTCAATGGCTGTGCAGATTTTGTTTGTCATTTGTTTAGTTTTTACTTTAGCTGCTGATTACGTTTGTATCTGTAGAGGGTAAAGGAAGATGACCTTGACAGAGCTATGCTGGCTATGTTGCTTAGGCAGTCCGTGAGATAACATTTCAAAGTAGCTCAGAGAAGTACTGAACGATAAGGAGGAGGACAAGGAGGTACAGTACAATCAAACTTGCAAGATTCTTTTACAGCCAATCTCAATAAAAACACTTTTAACTTTCCTGTGCAGCTGATATTCTGGTCTGGTCTACAACTGAGGTTGAGAGTAATATTGTTATTGTTATACAATGTTGTATTTTAAACTGCTGCAAACTGCCCACAGTCCTCAATTTGAGATAGGCAATATACAATATAAATGGAAATAAATAAATAAATCTCAGAGAATCTGGAGATCTTGTGTTCCTCCTCCTTACATTAGATTCCCCAAGGATACTGTATGATTCAGCTTTCCCATCCAAGGTTTCAATGTAAACCCAAATTTTGTTATAGGGAAAAAAAATCACTCCAGTGCTTGTATTTCTGTGAGAATGAGTCATGCAGTTAAACTGCACATTTAGATTTTAAGGTGGAGAAAAGAAAAATGTCCAAAGAAGGATCCAGCTAAAACACTGAACAAGGTACATAGTCAGATAATAGTCCTCAACTAGTTAATAAGCTGGGATTAAAGAGTGATTGTGTCAAGTAAATATGTTAAGTAGTTTTGCAGGAGCTCAAAGTTTGCTTTGCTTAAGTCAGCTTTCTGGCAGCCTGCATAAAACGTTTTGTGTAGACTAGAAATATACTTGAATACACTCAGATCTGTGTATGCCTACTGCTGTAAAAATAATAAGACATACAAAGTGTTCAAACTGTGTCCCTCCCCAAAACTCTGACAAAAGTTTTATTATGGATAGTTGCCCTGTCATTGGAACTGACGAATGGGTCTGAACAGGCAGACCTAAAATTGTTAAGGCTTCTGAGAAGGAGACTTTGAAATAGTCTGCTGATTCTATTAGAGTAGCTTAATGCCAACAGGTGGATGAAAGTATTTCAAGCTCAAATCCATTTGTGTTCTTTATGCTTAATGCCTCTTCAGCTAATGGATCAAATAAAATCATTGCTGAGTATTATTCTTTAAGTCATGTAATTAACTTCCTAAGCAGAGTTATAAACAGTATCAAGATTTCCAGTTCTGGCCCACCCACCTGATAAATATAATTATTCTATATTTGTGGTCTCTGGCTTTAGCCCCTTGCACAAAGGAAAACAATAAAAATATACCGTAGACTGCTAAATAATAACTGCTTTTAATAACCAGAGACAGGTATTAAATGTACCTACCTAAATGAAATTGTTTATATATCAGTTAGATTAGAAATACTTGATTTTGAATGGTAATTCCAATATGGAAAAACTGTATACTTTTATTAAATCTTTCTTGACTATCTTTTTCTCCTCATCCTCCTTTGTAATTATCACACGTGTTATGATTTAGGCTTCTTTTTATTAGTCTGCTTCTAATAATTTCCCAATTACATTTTCATCTATAATCTTCTCTTGATTTATATTCCCGCTGTTTCTTTTTCACCAAACCAGCCACATAATCGTCTTCCATTTTACACGCGATAAACTCCTATTCCTATCATTCTCCATTACTTGTTATTTTATGTCTATGGAGAGAACACAGACATTTACAATCTAAAACCACTTCAAAACAGACAAGAAAAGAAAATTCAATTGTGATCAGCTAACAGTCAAATGGCCAATTCACAAAGGTGGCAGACTATATCTAGCGCATAAAATTCTACAACATTAAATGTGATGAGGTCATTTTTGTCTGACAGCAGTACAGAAACATAAAATTGCTCGGATTGATCTGAAAACACAGCAGGAAAGGTGTGATGCATTTGTAATATACCTCTAGGTATATCAGAGGAAACCACAAGCAGCTATTTCTGTTTCCTAATCAACAATTGTAGATACATTTCCTATATAAAATTATTTTAAATCTGCCCTGTAGGTCTGCTGAAGGAAGCACATTACATCTCATTTTGTAAATGCTCTGCGTTTTAGGAAATAGAAGAGATGAAAGATCATTTCCAAACGTGCTTGGAGGCATGATTTCCTGAATATGGACTATGTTTTCATTTACAGCCTTAGGGCTGCTATAGGCTGCTTAAAATCAGAAAGATTTGGGTAGTACCTTTTAAAAATACTTTAAAGCTATAAGTATCACCACAGGCATGGAATGACTTGCTTAGAACCTAACAAAAATAATATTTAATTTGGGAAGAGACAAAGAAAAAAAAACCTCTAGAAGTACATCCTCTTTCCACTTTGCCTAAAACTACCAAAGAGTATGTGTGAAATCAAACTTGGTGGAAAGAATTTATTCTTCAACAAATAGTTGGCAAATATTTTGTATTTGTTTTTCTTCTGTTTGAATATTTATGGCAATAGCAATAGCACTTAGACTTATATACCGCTTCACAGTGCTTTACAGCCTTCTCTAAGCAGTTTACAGAGTCAGCATATTGCCCCCAACAATCTTGGTTCCCATTTTACCCACCTGGGAAGGATGGAAGATTGAGTCAACCTTGAGCCAATCAGGATCAAACTCCTGGCTGTGAGCAGTCAGTTAGCCTGCCATACTGCATTCAGGAAGACATAATGTAGAGGTAGTCCTTGGCTTACAACAGTTCACTTAGTAATTGTTCAAAGTGACAACGGTACTGAAATGACTCAAATACTGAAAATACTCAAAAGACTGAAATGGATTATTCAGAATAAATCCCAGTCCATGCTGTGAAGAGGATTGACAAAGATAATATTCATATGAATTTTTTGATTTAGAGAGTTTGATCAATCCATTTCCAAGACAAGTGATAATATAGAATGAGTGAGTACATGGGGAAAATGCAGCTATTTTAATGAGGTGTTATGTATTGCTTTTCTGCATATTGCAAAACATCCTTTTTAACATTCCAATTAATCGACTGGTTGTCAGACACCACACAGCTAATTGGTTTATTTCTGATTTCACAAAATTGACTGCATTACAGTAAAGTAGCTCTCTCCCCTTTGTGTGGTATGATTTTATGTACTTCAAACTGTGTGTGCTGTTGCTCATTCTGATATGCCCCTTACCTTTTGTCTCAGAATACTGACCTAGTGGTACTAATATATGGAGGGAACAAATATTATTCACTCTATCTTCATTGGTCAACTTTACCACAATGCGTTTGTCAGGAGGAATTATGACTGTGAAGGGGAGAGAGTCGCGAACATGTAAGCCTTTCCATTCCAAAGTACAGGGAAGGCCTTCGGTAAATAAAAAGGTCCTCTCTAAAGATATAATCCTGAAATATGGATGATGGGGCAGAGGAACTGCTAAGAGGCACAGGCAGAAATTAGAACCTACTTTCACATTTCACAATTGCTGCTGTGAAAATATGTGTGTCAAACATGCCTTAAGATTCTTTCAACTATCAACTCTTGTCAATTTTAATCAGATTTCTGAGCTAGTAAAAGCAAAGCCATTTTGCCTTCTCTTATTTATTCCTTCTCCCAATTTCTATAAACTATTCATTAAGAGATGGGAGGCAAAGAATTGGACTGTGTAATATACTTGTCTTACTCCTCTCTTCATCCTGGAATCCAAATTTCTCTGGATAGTCTGGGAACTGCTTTGTGAGCAAGCAATCCTTACAATGTGAGAGACAGGGCTGCAGATGACCTGGTCATCAGATACAGTAATTTACTAATTAATCATTTAATTCATAGGTAACCAGTCATTATCATTTGATTCCCCCCAAGTATCACTGCAAATCAGACAAAATCCTTAAGTGTCAACAATAGCACTTCACACATTCTAATGATTGTACTGTAATTTTAAAAAAAACACCACATACAGACAAGCCAAAGGGTGAATTTTTCTAGAAGGAAGTTGCATCATCAGTATGGGGATTGGCTAGGATGAGTCAAAAAGAGATGCAAATGTGTGTGATTACATTACATGGAGATTATTTATCAGAAGGAGGAAGAGAAGGAAAGCAAGGATTCAGTCAACAGTGAGGTCTGAGGAACAAACATCTAACAAATAACAGTATATAATAAAGCTCCAGCCTTATAATCCTATTTCTACGATACTAATGCTTCCAAGTCCATTGTTTCCTAACCTCTGAGGACAAAAAAATGGCTGACACATCACTATTGTCCAAAATTTTCAACAAAGTATTTCCAGCAGCCTCACTTTAAGGGCTATCCTTTCTTAGTAACAGTTGGACTAAAGCCTTGCCTCTCAGGACCTGCCATGTAGAAGTACCTATCTGCCTTTTGCTGATATTCCCATATTTGACTATTGGGGACATCTCCCCACCACCACCCAAAAAAGAAAAATAATCCTTTTTTTAAAATCTTAAATTATGTTACTGTTTAAGTTCAGGTTCAAAGTTGATGTACTATTCAAAGTTGGCTACATCAACCAAGGCCAGAAGAAAAGCTGATCTCAACCAATTTGATAACATTTGAAAGGTGTCTTAATAAGCCATTTTTACTTCTTCTTTTAGATATCTGATAAGCATTGCCTTCAAACGAACTTTTCCCAAAGCATAAAGGTGCAAGTCAAATATTTTTTCTCAGAACAATGGGGCAGCCATATCCTTAAAGTTTTGACAACCGCTTTAGGGCCTTTCCAGGTTGTTTAAGCCTGGTGCATGCAAAAGGACTGCCCAGTTACTAGAGATCTCCTATTTACTCTTTCAGGAATTGCTTAAGGCCACCATTTATCAAAGTGTTGTGCAACAAAGCCCTACCTCAAAAAAAAAAAAAGAATCCCAATAGCTGAAATCAATATATTAGATTTCGTTGCTCCACAGTGTTCCTTCCGAGCGGTTGCCTTTACCAGCCTGTTTTCGCTGAGCTACTCTTTTAGCAATGCAGGGTTTTCTCTTATCACTATAAGGGTGTTTTTTTTACAACTGGTTAAGGACAAAAAGTAGCCTGTTATTGTTAGCTTCAGCCAATTTTGTCCCATCTCAGTTTGGAACAGTTTCCTTAGGCCCTCGGGAGAAAGGTTTATACAAAAACGACTTTTTTTATTTATTTAGGATGGGTATTTTTCCTTGCTTCCCTTGTTCTATCCATTTTAAATTTGGCTCTGTCAAACCTGGAATGAGACCCTCAAAATCTTTCCTGGAATTGGATTGTAAAATGTTCTCTCCTTCTGGGTGCAAACATAATAAAAAATAAAAACATTGTTACTTGAATACTGGTTCTGATTGAATTGACCATATCTTTTCTCAATTTGAGAAAGAGAATGCCAGCTTAAAAAAAAGAGGATCAAAACAATGTTGTGCATTGTTGTAGTTGAGGTACATTTAAATTTCTATGTCCCTGACTATGACTCTAAATTGTTGGCAGATATGAAATCAGAGTATTCTTTAAAAATATTGATCTTTTATTAATTTGGAGAGAAGATTGCCAGGCATAGTTCACATTTCAAATGTTTCTTTTCCAATTTTCTCTTTAGGAACAATAAAGCAATCAGAAGTTAATATACTGTAAAGCAAAAGAAGACAGAGGAAAAGATAAATGAAATTCTCTCTGCAGAAAATGTTTGCATCAGTTAATGTGCAAACAAAAAGAAGGGAAATGGCGACCTCTAGTGAGAAAGGAGAACACAGACATTCATAATACTGCATGGAAAAAGGAAGCAATACTGGATTAAGAATACTTAGTAGAAAGAGTACAACCTATGACTTAAGGTGTATGGTATCTATTCTAGAAACATAGCTCTTTGTGTCATTGTGTATAAATTCTCTATTAAAAGACTAGATTTTGCCAGAGTGTTTAAGGACCAGTGTAAATTCCTCAGCTGCCAAGCCATTGAACTCACAATCTTCTTGCAAGGAACAGCTTTTCTAGAATGCAAATGGATGATCACAATGAATTCTCCTGGCTGATGATTCCACACTATAGTGCTGTTCCTGTTTGCGGAACTGCTCACAAGGATATCTAACCCATAACAATATAAAATATTGTTTTATGTTGGAAATGATGTAAAAAATTTGGGATGATATAAAAGAAGGAAGAAGAAATAAAAAATTCCTATGGATGACAGTTATCACTCTCCCCATGACAGCCCGTTTGGTCTAATGGTTAGAAAGTGGAAAATATGAGTTCAAGTCATGCCTTAATATTTTGGGCCAATCTCTGTCTCTCAGTCCAGAGAGCTGTTGTTATATAAATTGGAAGAGAATGGAGTATTTAATACGTTTGCTGTCTTGAGTTACTCGTAAAAATAATAACGGTAGAATACAAATAAATAAAATTAAATATATTCACCAAATTAAGCTTTTACAGAATCAACTATTTGTTAGCACTAAGAGAGGTAGAAATAAAGATGAACTTTGCAAAACAAAAATTTAATTTGTAAATACACCAGGCAAGATTGGCATACAAATGAAACACTTGGATATTGCTATGACAAATACGATCTATCTCCAATTATGTTAAGACATGGAGTAAAATTAAAAAGGGGTCCGTTAAGATGGGAGAAATTAAAATGTTTCTGTGTTGGGGAGAATCTCTGTGATAAAATTCAAGTTTTGCCAAGAATGATGTTTTTGTTTCAGACAATATGGCTTTGATACGTGATACTACATAAACAATAGCAGAAAAATATGTTTCTAGGCCAAGGGGTGGTGGGAAGCGGAGGGGAGAGCCATGATAAATGTGTTACAAAATGCAAATGAAAGGAAAGGCCCGTCTTTACTGTATCCAAAACTATTTTGCTTATTGTGTGGCCTGGATGAAATAATGGATGTTGTTGAGAAAGAAGGCAGAGACTTTTAGAGGTAAAAGATCATGGCCTGATGTTTGGATAGCATGGGATATCAGTCTCAGGAGACACCAAGCCAAGAATCATACGAGGCTGATCAAACATGGGCACCATCTGGACAGCAGGAACAGTTAGATATGTTAATGACATCCGGCTTCCCAGCCCGCACACACACCCAGTAGAACAAAGACCACAGCAACCTTGGACTATGCAGTTTATGGCCAAGTAATTCTCGGAATTAGTGACAGCTGGCTGAAGCCTTATTTAAGAAGCTCCCCTTGCTGGAAACAATGTTTGATTTACTCTCATGTAATGTCCTTCCTCAGAATAGGGGTGGGTGCCAGTTCGCTCAGGGTTGCTCCTCGCACATGTGCATGCTCACACAGCAGTCAAAAAATAGATTCTGCGCAAAAATTCAAAATGGCGGCAGCCATGGAGACACTGAAGGAACCGGCTCCATGATGTCATCGATGAGTTACTACTGGTTCTATAGAACTGGATAGAACCGGTAGGAACCCACCTCTACCTCAGAACCCTGGACTGGATTTGGGCTATTCTAAAATAAACTCTTCAAGCAAACTTCTCTTTCATTTATAGTCTTTGTATGCTAATTATTTCTTCAGCTTTGATGTAAATGTGTTAATTTCCATAGCAATCATGTTTGAGTGTATGTGCTTAAAATCTGAAACAGGATAATTTCAATATATGATTACTATGGAATATTATTATATGCATAAAGTTGAGAAGATTCAGTGATGGCCAATTCAGTTCAATGATTGGTGAAACTGGTAGATCTTGCTGAGTTGAATAAACTAACTTCTTTGATTAGAGAAAGGCACTATCTATATTTATTGGGGACTGGAAATCACTTACTGACATTTTGTGTAAAAATGAACTTGTAATTTATGGTTTTGATTATTAGATAAGATAGATTATAGATCTCTCTCTCTCTCTCTCTCTCTCTCTCCTGCTTTGAACAATATAGGAAGCCACTGCTTTTTTTCCTTTATTTTTCGTTAATGTTTTCCTTTTCTTGCACTTTTTGCTTTCTCTTTCCCTTTTTTCTCTTTTCTTCATTACTTTATATTAGTTGGTGTTAGTTTTTAATCCTTTTTAAGCATTTAATAAATATTTTTTAACTCTGCATGCAACAAATATAAGCAATCTATTGTAATTAAAGATCCATATTTTATTCATTAAATTTGTTTGCCACCCAGCTTGCTGTGAGGTGACTTTGTTAACATATGACTTCATAAATACCAGAGTCTGAATATAGAGAAAGGGAAAATATTAGAGCAAGGGAAAGATTCAATAATAAATTTAATAAAAATAGATATGAAGAGTGAGATTTCTGTAGACCTTTGGAAGCTTCCTAAACTTTTTCCTAGAACCTTTTAATTTAAAAATAAGAGAAAAATGAGAAATGGGAAAGAAAAGTGCTTCTTTCACGATACTGATTTAATAGAATGGCTTAATTGCTGGGGACAGGTTGAAACAAGAATTTCTTTCCATGAGTACAGAACATTCCTTCAGGCACAAGGTAGAAACCCACAGCTGTAACTGAAGCAGAATCTTCCACCCTGCAAATGTATTTACCCATCTAAGAGGATATATCTTTGACACAGGGCATGTTGTACTATAAATCTTCTGACTTCATCTTGTGTTCATCTCATGCCACTAGCGGGATTATGCTTTGAAGAAAGTTGGCATTCACCCCTCCTAGAAGAATCATTTTTAATTAAACATTAATTATTTCATAATAAATATGATAAAAAAATATTTTCCTTACTTAAAATGGCTACTAAAGAAATCTTGGACTTAGTTAGCTCCATATTGAGTCCTTCAAAAATATGTATACCTTTTGATATTTAGCTCCTATAGATATCTGAACATGTATTCTCTTTTTTTAATGAGAATATTCCAATAAATTTATTTCACACAACTTGTCAGACCCAAAGAATCCATAATGGCACAAGGAGTTACTTCTGGGTAGTTCAATTATTGTTGTTTGCCTACAAGCAGAAATCTTGCCTGGCTACAGGAGATGATCAGGCCTGCATTTTAATCCCATTGGGTTTTGGCCTACCACACTATCTGTTATTCTACTATGCATTTTTCTGTTGTGGGAAAATGGGAGGGGGATAGTGTGGAGTTGGAGACATGTAGCCATATTTA